>BMAW01081333.1:1280800-1319908 GCA_019974015.1 Nephila pilipes
GTTGTGGATACAGATACTTGGCGATATTTTACGGAAAACGAAACTAAATTGGCGATCGAAGCTCTGAATTTCTGTGCTCATAAGCTCAAAACAAGTTGAAACAGTTTGTATTAATATTTCAGAAATTTTTTGATAATGTTCCAATTATAAGAAACATTGCCATAATTACGAAGCTCTGAATTTCTATGCTCACAAGTTCCAAGCTGGTGCAAACTAACAGAGGTAATAATAGAAGAAATTGCGTTATGAAGTATAAATTTGTGTTACATAGAATTACAAATTTGCTAAGCATCCCTCAGTAAAATATTAAAATGAAGAAAATGAGTGATTTTCTTTTTTTGTAATTTATTCATAAGATATTTTGTACAAGTCTTTTTTTAATATTTTATATTTTTATTTGCCGTTTTAATTGTTCAGTACTAGTTATATTATATTATGTTTTATTCAAACATGTCTTTTTTTTTTTTTTTGATATTTTAATAATTGTAGAAGTTTTCCTGCTTGGATAGAAATTTTATAGATTTTTAACTAGTTTTTACACAAATGAAAGATATTTTAAGCTCTCTCTCTGGATTTATAATGTTCTTTTTTTCTTGTTATAACCATTTCTTTAGAGAATAATTTTTTCTTATTTTTATATAACTGTTGCTTTTATGTTCAAGACTAGAATCAAACTAAATATCGAAGTTTCAGAGTTAAAATTTTACTATTGGAGACAAATAGTTCAGGTTTTAAAAAATGAGGGGCAATTTTAGTTTAGTTTTTATTAACGTCGCACTAGAAGCAACACGAGGGCTATTGGCGACGGACCTCGTAATTTTGAACCACGGTCAAATGACGAGGACGACACCTGAACTGGCACCCCCTCTCCTAACATCCACACCATGCCATCGGGAGGACTTTGGACCCCGACAGATTTAACGTGCATCAGCCTCGGCTACACGGCCGGTCTTTGGCGGCCAAGGATCGAACCCGCGACTGAACAAAAATCGCCTGCCACGAATCCGAAGCCATGACCACTAGGCTACCGCGGCCACAGTACAATTTTAGAATAGTTTTTGTGAAACGAGGAGGGAAAACTTTAATTTCCTGGAATAAATTTAAAATCAAGTGTTCATCGTCACAAGCTCATGACCAATATTGTTTCCATCTGGTCATGGATTCAATTCCTGATGCCGCTCAAGATCCGAGATATAGCAAGATTGATGCAAGTTAAATATGTCGAGATTCCTAGTCCTACCATTGGGATTATGCAAGTAAGGGTTTTCGATGCCAGCTCAAATGTCGCCCTCGTCACTCGACTCGACTCGACCTGAAATAAATTAAAGTGACGTAAATTAGCAATAGTATTTTTCTTATACATTTAAATGCTTTTCATTATTTGATGATGATTCGAAATTTTAACTCCTTGAGTACAGATTAATTTGAAAAAATTCTTGCGTTTGCAGCGATTTTAATTAGTTGATGCGTGGAATAGTATATAAAGGTAGTAATATTTGACCCATTGATCTAGTTTTACTCGAACATTATCTTCAACCCTTACATTTGAGAAGAAATATGAGAATTTTTAAATATTTTAAGGATACAAATAATACTTTGTACATTTCCGATATTTTCTTAAACTTGTTTAAAAAATTTGAACGTTTAGTTTGTTTAGATGTATGCTATTTATACAGTTAGATGCACAATTTGCTTAAATTAAATTCATAAAGAAGCATCGAATAGTTCTGAATGATGTAGAAGTTTTGCTTGTACTTTTTTTTTTATTCCTTGAATAATGAATTTTAGCCTATGTATTTAAGTGTATTATAGAGTTTGCCATAAAATTGTTGGTTTAATTATCATTTTTGCCTTGGATATCAAGTTTAATTTTCTTAAATTTTACTATATTCCATTAAAACACTAGTTCTCAAAATGAAATTCGTTCTCTTAAATATAATTGTATAAAATAAACGATAAAAGTATAAAATAAACGATAGGCTTTGAAATATATTTATTTTTTCGTCTGAAATTGATGATTTGAACTATTTAATCCAGAATGAACTAAATTCATATGATGTCATGACCTCGTGGAATATTTACCACGTGATACCCACCGATGTAAACAAATTTTGTATCCGTTTGTTTGTAATTGCGTTTGCGAAATATAATATGCTTTATAAACTTAGGTAACTTATATTTCACTATTTATATATTTCTTTTTAATTGAAATGAGAAATTATCACACAACTTTTTTTTTATGTCCTGTTTCAAAAGAAACATTGAAATCTTAATTTTGGATTGCTGTAGCATAAAGGTATTGAATCATTCTTTTATCAACTAGCTAAAATAATGGGGTAAATGTCAGGAAAAGGGTGTCCCCTAGGCGATTGGTGACAAAACTTGGCGAATTCCTAGATAGGTCGCCAAACGTGCGTGACTTACGTATTGAGTATGCTTAGGGTTACCATAACCTAAATTGCCACACTTAATTCATTATCGCTCCCAAAAGTCGCCAATCGCCTAGGGGACACCCTATTCTCGACTTTAATCAATAATAGCTTCAAATTTATTTGGTTTACACACAGACTTTTTTTATGAATATGAAAGGGTCCTAATTTAATTGTGATCAGCTAATATTTTTAAAAAAATGTTTCTTTACTTCTGCTAATAAATTAATTCAATAAGATTATTTCAGATATTTAATATGTATTTATGTTAAACATTTGTTGAAATTGTCTGGTAATATTTGTTGGTTTACACATTGAGAAATTTCAAATTTGAATAAATGATTAATGCAAAAATACTTAAATATTTTTAAAACATTGCATATTTAAAAGGTTATATTGTAATGATACCTTCAGAAAAATTCTGTTTCATCTTAAGAATTGTTATGTTGATCAGTTTAGAAAACGATTTACATACGAGAGTAATTATTTGTGTATGTTGCAAACTATTCCTAATATTACATTGTAATCAGATCTTTAGTGCCTTATTGACTTTAATTCCTATAGATCAGTGTTGAAAATTATTTTCACACATATAAATATTTGTGTTTGACGCTGAGGATATTTTTTAGAATATTACTATATTATTTAAAAAGTAGTGTTGCGAATTGTTAAGATTTTTTGGGCCACTATGCCACACTTTTTTTATAGATGACTATATAACAAAGATAATCGACAAGAATTCTATTTTTTTTTTCACTTCATAAGTGTGTGATATAACTTAAACTGTATTTTAATTGACAGAGAAATTATTATGCATTTTTTATATCTTGTTTTAAGATATACATTTATATTTCAGATATTAAGGATTTACCATTTTCGAAGAATTGTTGAACATCAGTTTTTACTTCCAATAATTTGTTTGTCTGTTTACTTTTATCAACGTTGCACTAGAAGCAACACGAGGGCTATTGGCGACGGATCTCGTAATTTTGAACCACGGTCAAGTGACGAGGACGACACCTGAGCTGGCACCCCCCTCTCCTAACATTCACACCACGCCATCGGGAGGACTTTGCACCCCTACAGATTAAATGTGCATCAGCCTCGGCTACACGACGGGTCTTTAGTGGCCAAGGCTCGAACCCTCGACTGTACGAAAACCGCTGACCACGAATCCGAAACCATGACCACTGGACTACCGCAGTCACTTTTACTTCCAATAACACTGTGTGGCAACGATAAATTAAGAAATTACGCACACGGAATTAAATGTTGACAAAAATAACTTTTATTCCAGGTTATATTACTTCTGTAAAGAACATGGTTTTAATTTAAACAAAATTTAATGTATATTTTAGTACTAAATTTTCACAGTCTAATCTCTGGCATCCTTCCTATCACGTCCCAAATACTGTGCATCATATCATAATTGACATGCCTGGTGTTTCATCACCATTGTCTTCCATTTTTTAAGTCATCTGTTTGAAACTTTTGACTTGGTGGGAGGAACCACAACTTGTTTGTGTTGTAATACAAAATTGGATTTTTATATAATATTTAAGATTATAACATGGACATTTCATATCATGTTTTTTTTATAATGTGACCTAAAAATGTTGCTAAAATTTAATTAAATGTATGGTGCAGTAATCCAGACTTTATTCTATGCATGAACTCCAACATTCATTCACACAGAATAAATAAAAAAAAGGAAGATGCAAAGTTTTGCAAAGAACTGATTTAGCCCCCCAAGGTGTGCTTTTTTATGATTATTATTAAATTACTCAATTAAATATTAAAATTAAAGTAAGAGAATTGGATAATAGCAAACTATTCCTATATTAAAATTAAAGGAAACGATACATTATTAAATTGAATATATTTAGCTAAATGTTATTAAAATTGATGCAAACGAAAAAAAAAAAATTGAAAAGTGATCTGATACGTCAAAATGCCCCACCTAAAACAATAGCCCCTTAGGTGGCTAATAATTTTTTCTGTATTCGATATATGACACAAATACTATATTTATATGCAATTCATTAAATTGTAAAAACACTTAAAAAATTTACCATAGGAAAAGTCGAACATATTATCCAGCTCTTTTATTCCACATGTGAAACATTTTTATTTACAATCCAATCAATCACATTCATTCATGTCGGATTTTCCAGTTAATTATCAAAGTATTAACTGTATTTTCAAATTTTCTGTGAAACCATTTCCTCAATTACTCGATAGATGGCACCACAAATCAGGATCATGTGATAGCTCACACAACGCCCTCTATTCCTGAACAAAACGGGGAAGCGTTTAATTCTCGCTCCTCTGCTCTTTTCCACCTTCTCCCGATGTTTCTGAACTCCGAAAGCCAGTGCGCGTTCCAATACCCATCGCCGATATGCGATAAAGTTGGGCTGCCATCTATCTTTCTCGAGGGATGCTTATAAAATTTATGGTACATTCCCCGAGATGATTACAAGAAGAAAAGAAAATTAGACGCTAGCTCAGCGATCAAGAAAATTTCGCAGATGCTGATGTAAACATATGCCTCTACAGCAAGAATAATCAGTTTTCAACGACGACAGAACAAAGAGAAATAGGTTGACCTCGATCCGGAGATACATCTTACTATAGAGAAAATCGACGAATCCAACAATTCAAAATTACTAGGCAAGAAAATATCAAATTTCTCCATAAATATGAATCAAAGAAGATATTAGCTTATATTTAGTCTTATTCGAACATCAAGTGCAACGTTTAACTATTCCGAAAGAACATTAGATTTCATATCTTTTAGGACTCTCACCTTCCAAAATTTCTCACAAACGACGCACGTGAACCAGAGGAGATAGCAAACAACTACGACCACGTAGAGCCCAGGTGTCTTTCAAAGATTTGTCATAAGCATTTTCAGTGACCTTACATTTAAATGAATTCTAGTCAGTTATAAGGATGACCTTATTGTTTCAGCAAAAGATGAAAAGGGAAGTCTGAAGATAAAATTCAAGAAGTATCAGTTCCTAATGCGAAAAGTTGATTTTTTAAATCTCATAGTTGAGAATGGAATCATCAAGCCCTCAGTCGTAAAGACATTAGGAGTTGAAAAGTTTCCAGAACCAATGACTATAAAAAAAAGTACAAGGTTTTCTAGGATTTACAGGATATTTCCGAAAATACATCAAAGATTACTCTAAAATTGCGAAACCGTTAAACGACCTTACAAGGAAAGAAAATCCATTTGTTTTTGGAACACAACAAAAGTAAGAATTCGAAAAATTAAAGAAAGTATTGTCTGAAGATCCAGTGTTGCGCATTCACAAATACAGAAGAAGAACAGAATTACAAAGAAAAGATGCCAAGAAGAACATAGAAGAAATAAAATCCGAAAATCAGAAAGCTTACAACAGAAAGAGAAAAAATAATCAGCCGAGGTGGAAAAACTCCAGAATACAAAAAGCCGGTATGATAAAACATTTTTCTATTAACATCATTTAAATATCAAATGTAAATAGATATTATTTGGGGAAGCTCGTTTGATTTAATTTTATGTTATGTTATTTTCTTTTCATGTACTCTCTCTATTTTATCTTGTGTTATATACATGTTCAATATCTGCTTATTTACATTTTATATTACTTTATATCAGTATTTTTATCATTCCTATATGATAAAGTGCTTGAAAAACTGATTACATATTTTGCTCCATGTAGAATATTGAAAAAATTCGAAATTCTTTTCCCTCCACTATATTTTGTGTTATTAGTTATTTTGGAAAAGTATGAAATATAATTAGAGGAGGCTTGCAAATGGGCTGGAGACCAGCTCTATTTGGAGGGTTTGAACTCTGTAGGATTTCCCAGCTAATTATCAATGTATTAACTGTATTTTCAAATATAATGTAAAACCAGATCCTAAGTTAACTTGATAGATGGCACCACGAATCAGCGTCATGTGATAGCTCGTGCAGCGCCCCCTATTCCTGAACGAAACCGGGAAGTGTTTAGATCTCGCCTCCTCTTCTTTTCTCCGCCTTCTTCCGATGCAGCTGAACTCCGAACGCCAGCTCGTTCCAGTGCCCATCGTCGTTATACAATTAAGTTGGGTAGCCATCTGTCTTTCTCGAGGGAACTAGTAATTAAAAATATGTCAACTGTACATAGCAGCTTTTGCAGATATTTTCCCTTCATCTCCCCTGCTAATAAACGAAGTAAAACAATTTGAAGTCTCATCATTGAACTTGTAAATGCCGACACCGAACATCAACACCCCTAGACACGGAAGCACCAACATGTGTCTTGTCAAGACGGATACCTCTTATTTTCATAACAGTCTTAAGCTAAATATTTATTTTTCAATGGATCTTGTAAAATAATTTTGATATTATTATTTTAAAGAACTTTATATCTGTATAGTGTTTATATATATATATATATATATGTGTGTGTGTGTGTGTGTAATGATTTAATTTAATTCCCATTAATTTGTCACTATAATAATTTAATTTACTAAATTTGCCAATTCTTTCCTTTAAAAGTTATGTTCATTCGTATTTCCTGATCCCCTTCCAAAGTATCCTTTTATTTATTAGATCACGCGCTCTTAAAACTGGTAAAATCCGCTTAAACCAATTATAAATCTGTCAAAACAATCCCTTCAGATTCCCTGTCTATTATGATATTTCCCCAGAAATCCCTCCATCCATACCAAGTGTTTCTGACGTTTCAAGGGAATTTTCTCTCGTTTATAATCAAAAATACAACGAAAAACGCTCTCTTCATATGCTCTTCTTATTCCTCTCTTGTAATGCAACAGTCTGTAACCAACGGCGGGGTGAAAACGGTCTCTCTCTCCGCTACAATAAAATAATTTTATAAAAATGAAATTGGTTTCGACTGTTTTATGAACATAATTCAATAGTATTATTTAAAAGAAAGTCTTTACATATATATATACATACACACAATTAACAATTTCAATTAACTTTAAGAAGTACATGAATGTTTTTAAAAAATATGCTCGTGGTGAGATGAATTACTAAGTAAAGCCGATTGTGACTAGGCAACGTAACAGATTGTTAAGCAGTATTCAAGATTTTCAAAATGTAAATTTTTCTATTTTTCATATAATTCTAAGGGTTTTTTTTTTTTTTTTTTTTTTTTGCTACTGTATCATTTCTATTAAAATACAATTATAAAAAAATAACATTTTATGCATATTTTTAAAAATCAGATTGATTATCACTCATATATGTTTTGGTATAAGTCTTGTTAGTCAGAAATTTTTAATTTCTGCACTTCATTTTACACTAAAACATATAAGTAAAAATTGCATTTGAGTAATAAATATTACTTTATATGGAAAAAGAAGAAGAAAAAAATGAGAAAATCTTAGTGCTAGCATATCATTATTAAATTTGAAATTGCTTATGGGATTTACATATTCACATATATTTTATATATATAAAAATACTGTTGATTCCTTTTTAAAACATTATAATTTTGTTTGCAAAACACATTATAAAAAAACTATAATTCAAGGTACAAAATTATATTTGTTTAAATCATAAGGCATTATATAACTGTTACAGCTTAATTTTGTATCTTGATTAAAAGGGGAAGAAATAGTTTAATCTGATGTTGCTTTGTATTTTAACAGAATCAGCCTGAAAAATATAAAGTGCTTATACATGAAAGGTACTATAATTCAGAAGAGCTTAGTTACACTTTATCTTTATTTCTCAGACACTTTTTTATTTATTTTTCAGACAGTTTAAAATAATTACATTACTAGATTAAATATCGGGGCCTTTAGTTTTAACATGTTAGCATCAACCGATGATTTAACGGTACTTAGCAATATTTATAAATGAAATAATTTGAAATACGAAATAAGTTTAATCAAAACAAAAATCTGAAAATAACTCAATGGCCATTAACAGCTCAAAAATGTATCTTTTTAAAGCAGAAAATAATTTATAGCTTATATCATAAGTATACAAACAAATACCAGAATCAAGTTTAAATAGGCTTAGCTTACCGAATGATATTTTCAGAACACAATTATAAACGAGAAGAAGAGAACACCTTCTACAACAGCGCCAGAAGTTAAAATGCCTAACTAACTATCCCGATTATACGTCTTTTTAGCCTATTTGGTTAAGGAATGACAAAAAGCGATCAAATTTCTGCAGATCCATTGGTCCAGGGTTTGAAACAACTCTGCCGCTTCACGACCACCGCAGTGTTGACTCAGGACGTGATCACTGGATGGCAGCACAGCTTATACCTACTGATTACATATGGCCCCGACCCAAAAACACTTGCCTCCTTATGTCTAACTAAGACAAATGCATACAAATCACGGCTAGTGATATTCCGGCTCTGGCGCACGTGTCGACGAGACCCGCCACTCAACAAGAGACTGCTGATGACTCAAAAATGGAAAACTGTTCCAAGCACACAAAAAACCCACCTCAAATCAACAGGAAGGGGGTATATATCAATTGCAGTAACAAAAAGCAACCTTCTCTTCAAATACAATGTTTCTCTTCGTATCATCACGGTGATACTGGAGGGGAAGTATGTAGCGACTCCCTTCTACAACAGCGCCAGAAGTTTAAGTGCTTTACTAACTAGCCCGATCGGACGACTTTTTGGCCCAGTTGGTTTAGGCAGGACAAAAAGCGATCAACTTTTCTTCAGACCCATTGGTCCAGGGCTCGAAACAACACTGCCGCTTCATGATCGCAGCAGACACGCAAAAATATACTCAGATTATTTCCTACCAAATATAAATAATTGAATAATGTAAGAAATATGATAATATTAAATAGATTATTCGAAATAAAATAGATGTAATCAACTGATATATAAAGAAATCCGACGCTAACACAGGCCACGCCGATTGTTTATGTAGCAGTCACGTGATTTCAACTTAAGCCAATTGTCTGTGAATTTAGTCCAATAATTTTAATTGTTCATTTTATTTTTTTGAAGTAATCATTTGTTTCACATCTCTTAATGTAACGCTAATAATAATTAAATCTTAATTAATTTGAATCTTATTTGTAAGACTTAAATTTATTTGTAAATCTTATTTGTATTATTGATGGTTAATACGACTGATGAAAACCGAAAACGTTGTTATCATTTTTAATATTAGAACTCCAAAATAACTAAATACTTAAAATCGTTAATTGTATAAAAAGTATCTCTTCAATAGACAGAAAAAAAAATTATAGTTCTCATGTTTTTCTCACATTTTATCTCTATTAAACCAAAACCACTCTGTTTGGTCGCACAGTGTAGGTCTAATAAAGCCACTGGATTAATATGGGACCTTGCTTGAAGAGGATAAATCTTTCTAATTATTTCAATATTTTTAAAAATTGAAAGGCATGCCGCTAAGAAATAGCACAAAGAATATTTTTAAAGTGTAGCACCACATAACAGAACTAAAAGTATTTTCAAACTTGAGAGGACATGAAATAATTTTAATGTGACACAAAAAATGACATAAAAAGATCGATTTTTAAAAGTTTTGGCTAAAATTATTGATTGATTCGTTTAATGAGATATTGAACAAAATCACCTAAATTAATGTTCAAGTTCTTCCATGGCGTTAGGTGGTGACCGGGAATGACAGAATAGTCCCACTGTATCTCATGCATGTCGTAAGAGGCGACTAAAGTGGGTACCCAGCGTCTGGGGGTATAGTCAGGCATCCTGACCCCGAGGCACACTATTGCTGTTTTTCTTTCTCAAGGGGCTTACTATCTTTGGTAAACGCGAGTGACGCACCTCCGGGTTACCCTAGCGATCCTTCTCTATTTTCGACCCTCCCTCTTGTTAACCAAGTTTTGTCTTTTTTTCAATTTTTTCATGTATAAACCACAGTCCATCTTGTATGGTGCAGCATAGCCTCATCTGGCTCTTGCGCCAATAACATTCACTCACTCAGTAACTTCATGGTGTTGGATGTCATTGATTGGAGTTGGCTTCCTTTCAAGCCGTTCTACTGATAATTATATCAAACGTTAAATTCTTTGGTTGCAACAAAAACGTGGAAGTTTGATTAAAGCTTATAAAAAAAATGGTCCAATATCGTGCCTAAGACACGGTGAAAAAGAATAAAACGAAATACACCAATCAGACGTTAAAAATTACGAATGGCTTTAAAAGAACAATATACCTCATATATTTTTAAATTCTTTTGTGCCTTTTCAGTATGGTATTATTACGAACACGTTTACAGATGTCATTTGCAGTTTAACTTTTTCACAATACTTATATCAAGAATAATTTTTTTTTATATATTTGTGGCATAGAGATAGACAACACAAAAACAGAGATAGACAACACAAAAACAGAGATAGATCATAAGCTTTACGTTCATTTTGTACTTTTTAATAGTTGCAATCTTTTCTAAATTATTTCTCAACATTTGATTTTCTTTTCAAACTTCGATGATAACTTCTTTTTAGGTCGAGTATTTTCCTTCTAATTTTTATTTGACGTACTTGGTCCTTTTTGTGGCAGTTTTTACATATCATCAATATTGCATGCTTGGAAATAACTGATATATGAAAAATCACTTTTAAAAGTATTGTAATGAATTCAGAATGCATCCTTGCAGAAATAAATTATTTTGCGTAATGTGTTTTTCTTTGACATATGTATATGTTTACATATTAAATGATTAAAAACATTTGAAATAAATGTGTACATTATGTGAAGACACTGTACTGTAATTATGCACATCATGCCCCCGGGGAAGCACTGAATTCAAAATATTTTATTTAATTTTATCTCTTTGATAAAAGAAATGCATTTTCGGGTAAATGATTATTTATCGGATAAAAGTTCCATTGAGAGGAAAAAATAATCATATGAATAATTTTCACTATTGAAATATGTCACAAATTCTAATTTTGAATATTTTTTTTTTTGAAAATTTAAATATCTCAGAAAAGATTTTAAATGAAGGTTATTATTGATATTAACTTTTGTAGTATATGCGATTAAGCTTCGCGCGTCTTTTCTCTCATGTTAGTACTTATTTAAATAATCAGAAGAACGTCAATGTCCTCAACCTTTTTATGATTTTAGCGATAAAAAGGTAAAGCGATAATGAGAACTACCTAATTTCTATTCAAATTTTGTAATCATATATAGGATACAATAAAAGCTGAAGACGGCGTATTTTCATTCAAGCCGTTTTTCCCATAAATTACATGAACTTTTTATTCTGTTGAAGAATATAGCATAGATACTGTTTGCGCGGGTAAACTGAGATAGAGTGAGTGAGGTATGTTGAAGTTTAATAGCACAACAGCCAGTCATGCCTGTGCTGCGTTAATGGTTGTTTTCATAAACGTCGCACTCAAAAGTAACACGAGGGCTGTTGGGGACGGAGCTCGTAATTTTGAATCTCAGTCAAATGACGAGAACGATATCTGATCTGGTATGTTTCCAAACTTCCACAGCGCGCCATTTAGAGGATTTTGGACCTTGACGGATTTAATGTGCATCAGACCCCTGCTACACACGACTGGTTTATGGCATCAGGGCTCGAACACACGACTCGGCGGAATAGAAGCAATTGCCGAAATTCATGTTGCGGCAAACAAGGTGTAATTGTGTTCTACACGTTTGAAAAAATAAAGCCAGAAGATAAAAATTGGTTGATAAGAAAGAGAGTCGATAACAGAGGATTGCTGGGATATCGCGAGGACGCGACACCCATGCTTTCAAAGACAGTAAAACCCATGGCAAAGGAAAAATATCTCTATGTTTTTTCCGAGGTCATGATTTCATACTTAACTTTACAAGGTAAGATCCTCGGGGGGTGGATGACAACAGAGTTGCTGGTGGTGGTGCATGAGATTTTTTTTTTTTTTGGCGCTAGGGCCATATTTGTCCAAACTGTGCCTAACACTCATTAATTTATTAATGTTTGGCGCCAAAAAATGTGTGTTTGAGTTCTAGACTAAGAAGACTCTGTAAACACAAAAAGGGTCGAAATGGAGAAGATTGTTAGAACATTCCGAAACATGTCTCCCTAGTTTACTTAAGACAGAAAAACACCTGGAAGAAAGGAAGATCACGGGGAATCATCAGTTTTTGTACATAGTAGGGTTATTCTTACGAATTCCAAGAGTAGCATTGAAAATGGTTTGTTTTTAGTAAGCATCATGACTGACTACACAGCTGTGTCAATTACTCATATTCGTGATCATGGCGTCTTTTGCACCTCAAAAAAATCTTTGTCGTTACTTTTCAGTCCGATGAGACTATCCTTGCCTTCTGTGAAGCAGATTCACCCGAATATCCATAAATTATGATCGACAGTGACAACTCGACGCGGCAGCATTTAAACTTTGATTTTACAACAAATGACTACCAAATTAAACCTTTCTTACGAATCAATGTCAAATTTGTTCCGGTTCCGTTTAACAGATGGAAGCACCTAGTGGTAACAACAGTTTATCTTAATGATGCCATCTGCCTTCAAATACAAGTGTTTTTGGAATCACATTCGTATTTAAAGAGTGTAAGATCCTGAGGGGAACAAATAGGTTGGTACACTTAATGACTGTTGTGATTTCCATGATGGCTGCACGTAGTTGATATGTCAATTTAATACCTTTTGAGCTATTAATAAAGTTTCATAAATTAATTAATATGGTAAGAATTAACTTCTAAATCTGTGGCGGTGATTAAAAATTAAAGGGGGAAGCGCAAAAAATTTAAAGACAACAAACGATAACTGTGTGGAGGGAAAACACACTCACAAGATTTAAAAATTTAACTACAAAATGGTTTCTTGGAGTTTTCTGAGCGAATTCGGACAAAGAAATAAAAGTTAGTATATTTATATAGACTTTACTGTTATTTAGTGTAAAAACTTATAATGTAAGTTTAATAGTCTTTTGTTGAAATTTTGAATAATAATATATAATATTATTGTAGTTTCATGAAAGGAACATTATTACAGTTAAATAGAAGGATTTTAAGAAGTTTGGTTTGATTAAAGTCGCACTAGAAGCAATATGAGGGCTATTGGCGACGTACCTAATAATTTTGAACCTTAATCAAGTGACGAGGAAGACACCTGAGCTGGTACCCTCCTCTCCAAACTTCCATACCACGCCAACGGCAGGACTTTGGGCCCCGGCAGGTCCTTAGGGGCCAAGGTTCAAACCCGCGACCCAACGAAAACTGCCAATCTCGAGTCCGAAACCATGACCACTAGGCTACCGCGGCCACAGGATTTTAAGAAATCAGAAATAGGAAGTGAAAATTTCATTAAGAATATGGTTTGTTTAAAATAAACACCCAAAATAGGATAATCTGCCCCAATCAACCAGTGAATTATGTAATGCTTACGAAACTAGTTAGCCGAGACGAAAACGTACAAGAAGCGTGCTACGTTGTAAGGTATTGCATTTTGTGCATATTTACACAAAGTAAATTTTTAAATAGTTAAAGAAATGAAAAAAAAAAAAAAAAGAAAGAAAGATTATTAGGTTACATATATAAATGTGTGTGTATAGACAGAAAGAGAGAGAGAGAGAAAGAGATAATACAATTATCCAAATATTTTGATTATATTTCTCAGTTTTAGGCGGCTAAAATGGAATTAAAACTTAATTTCCGCCCAAAAAAGACGGAAGCGCAACCACTCTCTTTTTGAGTGGAGATTACGATTAAGCTATTATTATACCAAACCAATGGAATTGCACTTTTTCCATGTGTATAAATCTCACTATATAAAATGCGATTAAATCACCTTCAACCAATTTTGTTCAGAAAGTATTAACCACGTCTTTAAATCATTTCATATTTTTAGCAAATATCCATGGTCCTATATTTCATTTGTAGACCAAAAATGTTCTGTTAAAATAATATAATGTAAATGAGTGAGTAATGGTTAAGGTGTATGACGTAAGAGCCAAATCAAGCTAAGCTGCGCCAAACATATTTTTTAAAAGTGTCTTTAAAAAAAAGCACATTTAGCTAAAATGATAAAAAAAATTTAATGCAGTACTTCAGCTTTAATATCTCAAATGTGATATAAAAATCCGATTTTATATAAAAAGTAAATTTAAATATTAAAGGATATTTACAAGATAAAGTGCTCGTAGCAATTACCTTTGCTATGCAAATATGACATTTTTTTTGGTGCTAGTCGATGCCAGAAAGAGAAGTGCAATGTCTTTGGATACGACTCTCTAATCGAACGTTTAGTAGATATCTGATGGCACTTCTCTTCAGAACATTTTGTATGGAATGAAATTGGCGCCACTATTAGAAATAACATGTGGCATAAACCTTTCTTTTAGTTGGATAGCTAAATTAACTCAAGATTGGTCAAGAAGTACCCCTTCCACGGCAAAAAAGGGCACCGTCAAAACTCTCATCTGATGCAGGGGTGCTTTTGGTTCCCAGGAGATGGAACTCTAAAAAGGTCAAAGTTCATGGGAAACAGAAATTTGTTCTTTCACTCGAATCCAGCTATCTTGAAAGAGGGTATTGTTCAGATTTAAGGGAGACCACTAACGAACTAGTTGAGTGTGGTTGCCGCTTGACCTGAACTTGTAATGTACTTTCTGCAATGGAAATCATTATCCAATTATGGGCTTCATCAACAGTTGCTTATAATGGGTCTGGAGACTCCGTGTAACCTTCCATGCCATCGTCACTTTTCAAAATTACGAGATACGTCTCCAATAGACCTCGTGTTGCTTCAAGTGTGACGTTAATAAAACCAACCAATCAAATTTCTTCCATACCATAATGAAAATAACATAATATTCATACAATAAAGGAGGTCAAAGCTGCATGTATAGGTCACTGTGAAGATCGAAACTAGAGATTCATTACCTTAGAAAGAAGTCACAAAGTATAGCTCCAGCTCGTGGCGCCATCTAGTGTTGGAAGGCATCTCAAAATGTAAAATTCCTACACACACACACACACATACATATATATGTAATAAAATTGCTTGAGGACATTAAATCATGCTGTAATTGAAACAATTTTTACTCAAGGAAGAAGGCGAGTCAAATTCAAGTTCATGGTAGTGATTTTATTTGTTATTCATTATGAAGACGCTGCGCAAGGTCGGCAGGAAATTTTTTAGCGGTTTAACCGCAGTGCATGTTACAATGGCGAGGCGATAAGAAGTGCTCTAATTTTCAGAGTTTCCCATTATATAATGGGGGACATTATAAAAAATGTCATGGAACACGTGGTACAGGATTAGGGATTCTGGGGAAATATCATAATAGACAAGGAGTCTGAAGGGATTATCTTGACAAATTTACGATAGTGGGAAAAAAGGATTAAACAAATATTATGAGCGCGTGATCTAATAAATAAAAGGATAAAGAATGAACTCTCCATTTTTGAATTAAGGAATGGGATAGAATAGAAAATTAAATTATTATTAAAAGAAGTTATTAAAGTTAAATCATTAAATATATATAATATTGTGACATATACTAGTAAATTAGCTAATTTTGGCTGAGATAAACCAAGTATGGTATGGCTCTTGAGACAGTAACACCAATCAACTCAGCTGTCATTCTCGTAACTTGACCGTGGTTCAGAATTACGAGATCAGCAAAAGGCGCTATCTCGCAGATGTAGGCGCAACAGCCAAATCCGGAAAATCTGCGACAAGGGCGTAATAGTATTTTGATGGTGAAAGAGCCGGATGTGGTTCTACTACTCTAAACTAGGTGAAGTTAGGAGTTTGAATACAATTGAAAAAAAGGTAAGAATAGGTTGACAAGGAGGAAGATAGAAGATAGAGATGGATCCCCAGGCTATCCGAGGAGTGCGTCCCCCGTGTTTACCTAAGACAACAAATCCCAAGGGAAAGAAGATTATTAGGGTGTCTCGGGGTCGTGATGCCCGTACCTGCCTTAAGAAGGCAAGGTCTGAGGGCTAATTTGTGACAGATTTTTGTAGAATTTCTTTAAAAAAAACGCATAAAAATAAAATGACGAACAAAATACAACACATAAGATACGAAGAAAGACGAAATAGAATGTAAAATGCCAAGTTTAAACGCTTAAATAGATTAAAAGGAATTCATTTTATATGAAAATGCAAACAACTTGTGGCGTTTTCACCCGACTATTATTTCATTATGGCGTTTTTTAATTAATCTGTTTTGAACTATGTTAGACTAGTTCAAAACAGATTAATTAAAAAAGAAATAATGATTTAGAAGTTACTAGACAGTCGATTAAAATACGATGAACGGTGTTTGAGGACATGACAGCAACTTATTTTTTATCATATGCTTGGAAATTTAAATTTCTCATAAAATGAATCTATTTATTTATTAATATTTTTACTTATAAATCACTTAGATATTGGATTCTGTCTATACCAATCCATTAGCATTTGTGATCTTCAGATGACAAATATCGAAAATTCCATGTTTAAGCTTTTCTCTTCATGTTCAAAAATGAACTTTGGAGCTTTTTCTTATTTGCATTTTATATTTTAAATCAAATAAACTTTACAATATTTCTTTTTCATTATGATTTGCGGAAAATATAGCCTTTGAGAACATTATAATAACAATTTTCTAATTTCGAATCCAATCCATGATTTGAAATTCCCGTTTACAAGTTGAACTGTTCTGAAATATTTCAACAATACCACCATTGTCAACAACATTCCACGCCGTTCGTCACCGTGTTGTACTTAAAAAACACCCACATTCTAATTAATATCGTAAATATTCGGAAGAAAAACATGTGTCAGATTCTTGTGTTCGGGACGAATTTAGAATTTGAAGTGGTGTTTCACTCATGAAGTATACTCGAAGAGCTATTCTTGCTTCACTTGGCCGTTTCCCACACTTATCGACTAGAAAAATATGTCACTAACCCGGACGATAGCTATTCAAAAAGGAACGAACTTGGATTTTTAAATTTCTAATAATGAATTTTACACCTCAAAACACAATAACGTTCAAACTCAACTTATCAGAGCAAACGATATCTATTCTTATTTCTTCAACAGAACGAAATTGATGTAAATTTGCCTAAAAGGTCACTAATGAAAACAAATTATCTGTTAGTATCGTATCTTATGTTTAATTTATAAAATGTTAATCGATGTTAATACCGTTGGCGATTAGTTTTTCTTTCGGTACGATTAGAAAATATCTGATAACTCTCATATCAAACTGATAACTTGAATAAACAACAATAGTATCTCATTTAAAACAAATTGCTATCAGTGGTAATCGTCATTTAAATATCATCATTGAATCGTCTTTACTTACAGTATGAAAACCGAAAATTTTTAAACATGAGTAATTATTAAAATAATTTTACAATTAAGGTTATTCAGATATTTTTTCCCATTTAATGGTACTTTTGAGTCATGCAATAAATCATTTACTTTATTTATAAAACAAAACAAGATGCTACCGTTTTTCATAGGGTGTCTTGCGCATAATTACTACTTAGCGTCTCCACATTATAAAATATACATTTGTTTCACATATATTTACTATTAACTTGATATATAAACTTCTGCACAAGTCCGTGAAAAAACCTATGCGAAATAGCTTATTTCTTTAATTTTTTTAAAAAAGATAATTGCAATGAAGCATTTAGAATTCAAAATAAATTTTTATAAATATTTTTATTCCTTAAATCTATCTGTTATAGTGTGGAGCATTGCTGATGTTCAATAACGGTAACGAAAAGGACGAAGTATATACACGTAAATAAGAAGTTAGAAAACTCCACCTACAAGTAAATAACACCAAAGTTTAAAAAAAGAAACTCCAATGTTAAGAAACAATTCACGAAACAGGTTGCAGCTAATAAAAAATGGATGCGAATCTCATATATCTACCCGGTGTGCAAAAGAGATTAACGAACAAATTCGCAGTGATAAATTAAAAACAGGGAGACAAAAATTAAGAAATAGTGAAAATTAAAAAAATACGGTACTCAGTAAGTAATCCGGCTAGCCTGCCGCGAGTCCATATTGTTCGGTTACTTCGGCAAACCTTTGCTCACTTGATACATTAAAAGCTATTAATTGCAGTGTAAAATTTAATACAGTACACGCAAAAAGGTGTCAATGTAGGAAATAACTAGAGCTACTAACTTTTAATGCTTTGTATTGATGCTTTACAACAACGAATCCAGAAAAAAATGGAGGGAAGGAGGGGGTGAACAAAGTCACATTTTTTTTGTTAGATTAGCCTCGTCTTGTAGTGTTTCGCTAGTTATCAAATTACTTTAAGACAAAACTCGGATTTTCATATTCCTTTTCCTAAATACTAAGATTTTGGCGTTTCGAAACAATATCAACATAAAAATTAAACTTACAAAGCAGGTGTATCGATTCGATATTTAAAACCAATGTATATTTTATAATGTGGCGAAGCTAAATTGTACTTTCGCACATATATATCTCATACCAACGGCGGCATTGCTTTACAAAAAAAAAGGTGTTACTTGACATTATGTACAAAATATTATGAAATACTCTTCGAGCAAACAATCTATCGCAGGACTCAAAAGTACCATTAAAGGGGGGGGAGGATTAACACTACCTGGTTTATCTTAACTTTAGATTTCAATTATTACTCGTGTGTTTTTTTTAAAAGAATTTCGGCGTTTAAATAATTTTTGTAAAGATGGCATAAAGAAATTTTAATTATATGATTTGTTGTTCAGATTGCCTCTTCAATGTTATTTTGTTTGTGCGGGATATTTTAACAGGGGGGGGGGGGTTAGTTTTTATTTACGTCGCACTAGAAGCAACTCGGAAGCTATTGGCAATGGACCTCGTAATTCTGAACCTCGGTCAAGTGACACGATCGACACCTGAAATGGCACTTCCTCTCCTAACTTCCACACCACGCCAACGGGAGGACTTTGGACCTCGACAGATTTAACGTGCATCAGCCCCGTCTGCACGGCGGGTCCTTAGTGGCCAAGAATCGAACCCGCGATTGAACGAAAAACCGCCGACCACGAATATAAAGCCATAACCACTAGGCTACCGCGACCACTTGACAGGGGTGACAGGCATATTCTCCCGTCCCTCCCTTCCCCATGTCCGGATAGGCGAAGTATCCGATTAATAAAGGAATACTGTGTATGATGTTATTATCCCGTATCAACACGAATTGGATCATTAACTTTTCCTTTCAGCACATTCAGATTTGTTTAAACTGAATGCGATTTAAAACCATGTGAATAATTTTGGTAACCCGCTTAAACATTAAAAAGCATAATTTTTTTAAATAACTGTGATTCTTACAAAATTCCTCATATTTCGCTACAAATTTCAAAATTGCATAATTATTTTTGCTTAAAAATATTTAGATTTCTGTATAACATTCATTTAGTTTTTGTAATAATTTTTATCTCATTTTTTTAAATAACAGTATTTTAAAAAGGATTTTTTGCTGTTCTTAAGACTTTACATAAATATATAATATATCCCTTTTTTTTGATTGATTGATCTTTTTATTAACGTCGCACTTAGAGTATTAACACGAATGGAGTGAGTGAGTGAATGTAAAGTTTATTGGCGCAAGAGCCAGATATGGCTATGCTGCGCCAAACAAGATTAAACTGTGGTCTAGACGTGAAGTTGAAAAAAAGATAAGTGATTGACAAGAAGGAGGGTCGAAAACAGAGAAGGATCGCTAGGGTATCCCGGGAGTTTAACACGAATGGAAATGGACCAAATGATAATTGAAATTCGCTCTAGTGACGAGGATGACGCCTGCGCTGACATATCCTTCTTTAAACTTCCACACCACGCCAATGGGAGGACTTGGGACTTCTTTCAGATAAAATGTGTATCAGCCTCTATACATGGTGGGTTTTTTGTGGCATCGGGGCTCGAAAGATTAGAAGTCATTAAAAAGATTACTTTGTATAAATTGTAAATGTGCAAAACGCTTACGATTCTTAGCTATAATCTCGTAATTAAATGATTTTTCCTTTCCTTGAGGTTTTTATCGTAATACATTTATTTCATTTTATGTTTAATATTGGAAAATTTAATTTTAATATTTATGACGTTAATTAAAACTATAGCACCTGCTAACAATAACTTTCAGCTTTCAAACATCGCTTGATAAATGGATTAACAAATGATAGTTAATATATAAACTTTTAAGGAGATAACCATATCAGAGCTTCGGTTTCAAATAATTCCTAAGGTACTGAAGACAATTGCATTAAAATTTGAACTTAACGGTTGCAAGACAAAATATAAAGAATCAAAGTATCAAAATAACTCGCTTTCCCCCATCAAATATTTTTTCATAGCTGCATTTCATGGCTCATGTTTTGAAAAAAAAAATTACTTTTTCAATTTTTTTTTTTTAATTTTAAGAATGGAAAATGCATTATAAATACACACAATAACAATCAAAATAAAACACATTTAAAGAGTGTTGAATAGAAATTTATACATCTTCAAATATTTGAGACACACATTCAACATTAGGAGATACATTTTTTAACATCCCTTAATCCAGAAATATTTGATTGAATTTACGAAGTTTAGAATTAATGACAATAAATCTCGATTCTTCTCCCATGAAAAATTTCACATTCTTAATGAAAGAAAATTATTTTTAGAAGTTCATTATGTTAACAACACACACATTAAATTTATTAATGAATCAGAATCATCATATAGTTCCTTTAGAGCCACTTACAGCAAAATATTATGCCTGTCCATGTGAGATAGAAATTGCTGGTCACTCAATATGGCGCAAAAACTGAATATTCTGCAAGTTCCTTCCCTTGTATCTTCGACGTGCGAAAGAAATTTCTGGTCACTCAAGCTGACCCATTATTATTAGTTTTTGCACTTATCTAGAAGTAAAATATACTACGCGACTTCGAATACGCTACACCGAGAGAGAGAGTGGCCAGAAAAATATGCAAATTTCAGGGTAGACGCCCGTCACCGAGTTATGCGAATGATGTAAAATGTGCAGCTCTCCAGCGCACGTTGAAGATATAGGGGAAGGAACTTGCAGAATATTCAATTCACGTGCCGTATTCTTGCGAGAGAAATCATCGTAGAAAATTTGTTCTCGTCTCAGAGGAACGCGTGTAATAGTAGAGAATACCAGGTAATCGTCAACGGAGGCAGTTTCAACACGCAGACGATTTTACGAAGGCAAAAGTAATCGGACTGAGAAGGGCAGCTTGGTCCATACGGTAAATCTCAGCTGACACACACCTGGACGCGTCCACAGTGCACCGGCTGTGGTGATGATGGTTTGTACAAGGAAGTGTGGCAAGTTTAAGGGGTGTCGACTCTGCCAGAGTGACATCATCACGGGTAGATCGACGCATCAGCCGGCAAGCGGTAGCGGACTCAGAAGCTACTTCTTCCTCCATTCTGCAGCATGTTTCTGTACCGACCAGAATCATTTTCCGTCGATTGGTTGTCAGAATCCCGCACTCATGGCGTCCGTTAAGAAGACTGCCATTGACCCCACAGCATAGAAACCGACGTCTACAATGGTGCCTGGTTGGAGCGATGTGGACGACGGAATGGCACATGGTCGTATCCTCGGATGAGTCATGTTTCTTTTTCTCCAATGAAAAAGGATTTTCTCCAATGAAAACGCTTCCAGGTCACCTCACGTTCGTATTCAGGGCACTATGACGACCTTACACTGCTCGCATCAGCCAACGTGCTGTGCAAGGTGTACAGATGCTTCCCAGGCTACTGTTCTCTCCTCGTCACTCCCCAATTGAACACATTCCGGATGCGATTGGGAGCCATTTATAGATCTTGTCACTGCCGCGTTCAGAAGACGAATTGCGGCAAATGCTTGTCATGGAATGGAGAGCCATTCCTCAGGACTCCATCTGTTCTCTCATCGACTCTGTACCTAGACGTGTTGCTTCGTGTATCACCATCCACGGTGGTCTTACAACCGAGCAGACGCTGTTCTCGCTCTACATTATGCATAGAATTTCGAAATGACGATCACTTATTGTTCGTTGCTGTTTCTTTCTGTTTACCAAGTTTTAACATTTTCTGGCCTTTTTTTCTTGGTGTTGCATTTTTAATGTCGCGTAGCGCATGTCACTTACTCGGACAATGGCTATTCAAAAATAAAAGGACTTGGATTTAATATTTCTAAGAATATATCGTACATTATGAAACACAGTATCTATCTAATTTGCCATCAGGGGTTTACCTTTTTTAGATAAGTACGGCCATCACTCCTCCTGGGTACCCTAGTGAACTTTTCCTTTCCCGTGGGTTATACTGTTTGGTAAACACGAGTGACACGCCCTCGGGATACCCTAACAATCCTTCTCTATTATCGACTCTCTTTCTTATCAAGCAATTTTTATTTTCATGCCCAATTTTTCAAACGTCTGAATCACAATTACACATTGTTTAGCGCAGAATAGCCATATCTGTATGTTGCTCCATTAAACTTCAGCATCACTCGCTCTAACTGAATTTATTAGCTCAAACGATATTTATACATTATTCTTCAACAGAATATAAAGTTGACGTAATTTATAGGGGGCTTTAATGAAAACACATCGTCTTCAGCTTTTATTGCATTCTATACATGGTTACAAAATTTGAATAGGAATTGGGTAGTTCTCATTATCGCTTTATCTTTTTATCGTTAAGATCATAAAATGGTTGAGGACATTGACGGCCTTCTGATAATTTAAATAAGTACTAACAAGAGAGAAAAGACGCGCGAAGCTTAATCGCATATAAAACAAAAGTTAATAACAATAATAATCGTCATTTAAAATCGTTTCTGAGATATTTAAATTTTGAAAAAATAATTCAAAATTAGAATTTGTAACATATTTCTATAGTGAAAATTATTCATGTGATTATTTTTTAATCTCAATGGAACTTTTATCCGAAAATGAATTTCTTTTATCATAGACATAAAATTAAATAAAATATTTTTAATTCATTGCTTCCCCGTGGGCATGATGTGCATAATTACAATGCAGTGTCTGCACATAATGTATACACATTTATTCCAAATGTTTTTAATCATTTAATATGTAAACATATACATATATCAAAGAAAAACACATTATGCAAAATAATTTATTTCTGCAAGGATGCATTCTGAATTCATTAGAATACTTTTAAAAGTGATTTTTCATTTATCAGTCATTTCCAAGCATGCAATATTGATGATACGTAAAAACAGCAACAAAAAGGACCAAGTACGTCAAATAAAAATTAGAAGGAAAATACTCGACCTAAAAAGGTATCACCAAGTTTGAAAAGAAAATTAAACGTTGAGGAAAATCCCATTAAATTTGCGGCTATAAAAAAAAATAATAATCGAAAATTCTATGCAAAGTTTTGCAAAAAACAGATTTAGCCATCCAAAGTGCGCTTTTTTACGTAATTATTATTAAAATTCTAAATTAAATATAAGAATTAAAGTAAACAATGTAATATCAAGAAATAGACAATAGTAAACTTTTCCGATATTCAAAATTATTCAATTTAAAAATTATATATATTAAATTGAATATTATATCATCTACAAGTAATTAAAATTAAAGCATATGATATATTATTTAAATGAATATACTTAAGCTAGATGCAATTAAAATTGAAGTAAACGATAAAAAATTGAAAAGTGATCTGATTGATCCAACTGAAACAATATCCCCTTGGGTGGATAAAAATATCAAACATAATAATTCTGAAATCATATATTACAAAAATGTGGAACTACAAAACAGATCTGTGAATGTGTTCATAGTTAAGAATTTTAAAAAAGCGTGCTAAAAATATAATAGAAATTAAAAATATATGTGGGTTTATTGTGTTCCTTTAAAGCAGTAGCGTTCATTTTTAACGTAGATTCGGGCATTTTACTTTATTTTTTCGCCATATATTGGGCTGGACATTTGTTTTATAAAATCTTAACCAACTTCTGCTATTTTCTTGCAACCATCGATTTTAATACTGGAAGCTGACACAGTTATAAATGGGATGGCCGAGAAACGAACCAACGGAAACGAAATTCCTCCTTGCCATTGTTATTTTAGCAATGAATGACATCTAATGCCGAGGAAATATGTCAAATAAGGGAGGAGTTTGCTCAATTTTCCATGCAACCCCATAAATTAAATTTTTTCACCAACAATCGATAGGTTTTTGTCATTTGGAGAGAGGAGAAACAATCAAACAATATCAAATCCACAAAAGACTAAAATGTTTTTAATTACGATTTTGTAGAGCTATATTTCAAAAAGTATTCTTTATACACCGCTTAGCGGTTTGCAGATCAATACTTCAGAATTTTGAAACATCCGAAATGATTTAGCGTCGCCATAACACGGGAATATTCACGACGGACCTCGTAATTTTGAACCTCGAGCATGTGACGAAGACGACAGCTGATGCGCCACCTCGCTCTCCAAACTTCCACACCATTCCATAGGAAGCCTTGAGCCTCGATAGACTGGGCGTGGATCAGCCATGCTTACAACCCACGCATGTTCAACGCCCACGAGTTTTCGATTGCTTCTTCGACAGCATGTGCACAAGTCCAAGTGCGCTCCTCTTTTTTTTTCCATCTTTATCTGTATATCTAATTTCTCTCAGACTGCAGATATATTCTCTCCTTCTCTATTAATCATCCTCATAAAAAATTTAAAATTCTTTAAAACGTATTTTTACTCACAAATTTTTTTTAAAAAAATCACATAAATAATACTCTTCATCTCCTGCAATCTGACATCTTTTCGAACAGTGCTTCTCGATACTATTGTGTGATGATAATGTCCCTTATTTGGAAGTTGCAAGACGTAAAATAAAATTTAAAAAGTTCATGCAAAGTTTTTCAAAGAACAGATTTAGCCACCCAAGGTGCGCTTCTTTTATAATTATTATTAAATTACTCAATTAAATATAAAAAATAAAAGTGAGAGAAATGGGCAATAGTAAACTTTTTCGACATTAAAATTTAAGGAAACGATAAATTATTAAATTGAATATTATATCAGCAACGTATAACAAGAAATTAAAGCAAACGATAAATTATTAAATTGAATATATCTAAGCTAAATGTAATTAAAATTGAAGCAAACAATAAAAAATTGAAAAGTGATCTGGTACTCCAAAAGTGATCCACCTAAAACAATAACCCGTAGGTGGCTAAAAAAATGGCTGCTTCACAGCTGTCTAAAACTTCTGAATAATGTTATTTATTTTCAGTCACATCTTGATTCCAGTTTACATATGATTTTAGGTAATACAAAAATCGATAAGTAACTAAAATACTTAATTTTTATATTTGTTTCACTTCAATCCAATAAAAGTGAGGGAAAGTTATTACGACATATTTTTGAACATTGATTTTATTAGTGGTGAAGGCAGGTATCAGACATACATTTTATTTCAATCCAATAAAAAATTCAGGAGAAATTTATTATGATGTATTTTTTTAAAATTAAGTTCGTTACTGATGAAAGCAAACATCAAAAACATACGCAGAAACAAGAAACATTTTTGAAAAGTGGTCAGGTACGACATTTTTCGGTTAACTAAAGCAATAACCCCTTGGGTGGCTAATAAAATGTAAAAAGATATGTCATTTTAAAGGTGTTGCCGCCGCGCTACACGGCATATCTGAAGTCGCATGAGAGTTCGAACCAACGACTCGACAAAAACAACGCCGGCCGCGAATTCGAGACCATTTGAAATATTAAGAAGGATTCTTCCTCACCGTACAATGCCCCCTTATTAATCACACGGTTTTGTTGGAAACATGAGAATGTGAGAAAAACATGAGAACTATATTTTGTTTTGTGTCAATTTGGGAAGACACTTTTTACATAATTTTGGATTTTAAATATTTAGTTACATAAAAATTCTTAAGTTAAAATAATCACGACCTTTTCTCTCTAATGTAATCGGCACATATTGGCCATCAGTAGATTTACAAGTTAGATTTTAATTTAATTAGGTATAAATGTAATTATTGTAAGAGCTTATATTTATATTATTGAGATACTGTTGTTGATTATCGTCAAATATAAATGAAGTTCTTAAAATTAATAGTGGATTAAATATTTCAAATCATTAATTTTAGATGAAAAAAAAAAATTTCAAAACTTCGATATTAATTTTAAACTTAAAATTTTTATTTAAGTGAACGAATTTCATTTTGAGCAATTGTGTTTTAATGCGTTGTAATACAATTAAAAAAAAGAAACTTTATATCCAAAGTAAAGCATAAAAACATATAAAAAGTTCTATGCAAAGTTTTGCAAAGAACAGATTTAGCCACCCAAGGTGCGCTTTTTTTTATAATTATTAAATTACTCAATTAAATATAAGAATTAAAGTAAGAGAGAAATGGGCAATAGTAAACTTTTCCGATATTATAATTAAAGGAAACAATAAATTATTAAATTGAATATATTTAAGCCAAATGTAATTCAAATTGAAGCAAACAAATAAAAAAATTGAAAAGTGATCTAGTATGCCAAGAAAATATCAAACTAAAACAATAGCCGTTTGAGTGGCTAATAGTTAAATTAACATTCTCATGGCAAAATTTGAATATATTTACATAGCCATGATTGAAATAATACAAAAAGTACCAGCAAAAAACACTGCTTAGTCTTATGTTTAACATTTCAGAAGTGATCGAATAAAAAATATTCAAATATTAAAAAATATATTTTTAAAATGCTTTCCTAATTAACTTCACTTTAGTTTATTTCAGGATTCATTGGTTGTTTAATTCACGTCACAGTTAGAAGAAACATGCGAGTTGTTGCTCTCGTCATGTTTAGCCCTGGTCAAGTGACGAGAAAGACATCCAAGCTGGAGCCCTGCTTTCTTAATTTCCGTATCATTTCAAAGTGAGGATAGTGAGCATTAGACGGATTTAACATACATCCGTCCCGCTACACAATGGGTCGAGAGTGAAATCGGAACTCAAACCCACGACTCGACGGAAACGACACCGGCCATGAATTTAACTCAAGAACTTCCATAAATAGTTGAATTCTAATTTCATAAAAGCAACAGTAATCATAATACATAGAAAAAATATGATAAGAAAAAGTTATAAAAAGAACAAATACAAATATCAAGTTTAAAATATTTTTCACGCTAAATTTATAAAAATTCATAACAATTTCATCGAGGTAGAATAGCTTCTATTATTAATGAATTAACCAGCCATTTCTGTAATAAACATTTTGAGTGATACAATATAGCAAATATTTAATAATTAAAATACAAGTAAAACAAAAACGAAAAATGCGAATGCATAAGTATATAAAATGAAGAAAATTATGTACAACCTTTCTTCGTTTCAATATGTTATCGAAGTAGATGCTTAATAGTTTTGAAATTGAAATTCGATAGTACAAAAATTTGTACATCATAGCATTCTTAATCACATAACTATTTGTCTTCCCCAGCTTTGAACTTGTGAGCACAGAAATTCAGAGCTTCGATCGCCAATTTGGTCTCGTTGTCTGCAAAACATCGCCAAGCTTCTGTATCCACAACGGTCTCGAAATTGAGTCTGATGAAATTCAAAGCTTGTGATTTCAAATCCGCATCGTTGTGTCGATCGGCCCACAGTAAGATTTGACTTGATTTATCTACCGAGGCCTTGGACATTAACGTGGTGCCGCACATTTTTCTTAGATCCATCACATCATATTTATCTGCTGCATAGTAAAGGTCGTATACTTCTTGGAAAGGAATGTCTTTTGCAGCCTCTTCAACAGCTCCCGTGTACAAAAACTCGACCAATCTCTTCATTGCAGAAAGCGGCACGTCTGTGATCGCTACTGAACACCGAGAATTTTGCTCCTTATCATGGTGAAGCATCTTCTTGAACACCGAAGACCTGGCGGAGAGGATGGGACCGTTCACAAGGATTTGTTCAGTCTCAACTTCCAAAGTAAAATCTGTGTTCATGGAATTCTGATACATGGCTTTTAGGTCTTGAGAAAGCTTTTTCAAGCTCTGGCTTTCAAGAGAACACTCGGTGTCAAGAGTCAGCGTTTCAGTTTCGGGCATTTTGCGCACTTTCATGCAGCACTGTAAAATTAGAACATCGTTGAAAAACGCCTTCGATAAGTTACTTATGTACACTCCGATGGTGTGACACTGGTCTTTGTTGCTGTTAGAGAAGCAGGCTGTCCATCTGATTCTCTCTCTTTGGTCCCTATCCACTACAGATACCTGATACTCTGTGACGAGAGACAAGGGGTCGTCGCATGAAATATTATTTACAACAGACATTTGCGACGTTTGTTGTGCAAAACTAATAGAGGATGGACGAGGGGCAGCTGGAATTGTTCCAAAGCCGTATGTTGTCTTCTCTTTATTATTTCTTGTTTGATAAACATGGAACAAGCCAAATCCATTTTCATATTTAATCAATTTCAGTTTGCAACAAGACGAAGGTTGACTAAATATTTCGGTACTGTATAAATCCATGTTGGTTGGAAGATTGTGGAATTGATTTAAGATCCACTCGAATCTATAGGTTTGAACAGGCACTCCAGTCACTATAAAAAAGTCAACCGGATCCAAGTCATTAACTGCTTCTGCAATTTTTCTCGTTTCGGAAAAAAAAAGCTGAAGATAAATGGCGAGCTTCTTCTGTTACACTCATTTTCTATCCTTCAATTTGCCTTCAGTCGAATTCTTGATAATGATGAAACACAGTCAATCACATACGCGAGTTTTCCTAATTATAACTTAGTTCCTTTCACAGTTTCCTCTTCTAATCTCGAAAAACGATTTGAATAGCAACCGTTCCTTCAATTGGAAGTTTCTTTAAGCACACAACAGCTGTGTATTCCGCAAGACGGACTGATGAACCACGATATGTTTTGAATTACAATGCCAAACAATCGTACGATATTTTTAAGAACTACGTTCCTAATGCATCTAGTATCATTATTGCATCCATAGATCACTACGAAGTCTTGAAATGGGAGCTGTACCAAACTCTAGGAAACTCAGCCAATGAGAAAGAATGAATAAATCATACTTCAAATAACGCATGTGAGAAACGAAAATTATTACCCCTTCAAAGATGTTTGATTCAGTCTGTGAGATTTATAATACCAGCTGTAGTGATTACTGGATGAACATTTTTTTTTATCTGATAGCAGTTATCAGTAAATCCAATTTAAGTGTCGAGTGAAAGGAAACAAACGAATGGTAAAATTAAATTAAAAGAGATTCAGAACTGTATGGTTATAAACAATGGTGTAGCGATAAAAAGGATTAATATGGGGGTTGCAACCCCCCATCCCAGAAAGATTGCTACATATTGAAATTGTAGAACTGAAACTGACATACATTTAATTTTTATTATCCTTTTTTTTTTCAGAAAAAATATTCGATTTCTCGTACTCCACATAAAAATTCTTTTCAACTCAAAAACAATGAAATTTGAAATTAATTTTGAGGTATGGTTTAAAATTGGGGAAGAACCCCCTTGTCCCATGAACTTAAATACTCGACAAGACATCGCTGACCACGAACTCGCAACCATGACTTCTCGGTCTCTCACCTCTTAGAATGCTTTATACACAGCCATTTTGAAAACCATATTCGGGATGAGCTATAAAAAAAAAATCCTGTTGCGTATTAAAAGTTTCATCTTCTCATTACTAATAATGAAATGCTTCTAAAAATTCTGAAGTATCAATACTTGTAAAATAACAGAAAACAAATTTCAAGGGCTACAAATATTTACTCTCGAGACTGTGTACGGATTTATTTACATTATTAAACAGCCTTTTGATAGATTTGTTTGGTTTTATAAGAACAAACTTTATCTCCAAACGACCTTTAAATTCATCTTCCGACAGCACACTCGGATATGTAATCCCATAAACAAGCAACAATAATAAAAACTGTTTGTAATAGTTTCTTAAATACTAAAGTATATCAGTGTGGTTCTCGTGTAAGAAATAATTAAGCGTAGGGTTTTATATCTGCTGTTATCTTGAAACGAATTTTTTTCAGTTCAGTTTTTATTAACGTCGCAAAAGAAGCAACACGAGGGCAATTGGCGACAGGCATCACAATTTTGAACCTCGGTCAAGGGACGAGGACGACACCTGAGCTGGCACGCCCTCACCTAACTTCCACATCACACCAACGGCAGGACTTTGGACCACCGACAGATTTAACGTGCATCTGCCCCAGCTACAGGGCGGGTCTTTAGCGGCATCAGGATTCGAACTTTCGACTCAACGAAAACAGCGCCGGCTGCTAGCTCGTAACCGTAACCATTCAGTTACCGCGGCCATAAAAATAGATTCGGAGGGAGGAGACATGAAGGAGGAAGCTAAAGTCTCGTGGAACTAGGCTTCTGAGGAATCTGTAAAATTTGCCGGCCACAAATCTGAAACCATGACAACTAGGCTCCCGCGGCCACATCTTGAAATGAAAAAAAAGAAAGAAAGAAAGAAAAAAGGAAATAGCATTAGGAGGTGGAAAGGAATACCAAAATAATACGACTGGAGAGTTGAAGGAAATTATGCCAGGTAATTTCTTTTGAAGGGAATTTTGTGCAGATGAAAAGAGAAAAATAAATATAAGTTTCTTACTTACTCCCATCTAAAAAGTAGAATAGGAAACTGTAAGGGAACATAACTATTGGAGTGGCAAATAACACCATCCTTGAATGTAGTGGATGAAATATATACGTTCTGATATTCTGACTAGGATTCAATTCACGGGTAACGGGTGACGCACTCCCGGGATACCCTAGCGATCCTTCTCTATTTTCGACCCTCCTTCTTGTCAACTACTTTTACCTTTTTTTTCAACTTCAAGTCTAGACCACAGTTTAATCTTGTTTGGCGCAGCATAGCCATACCTGGCTCTTGCGCCAATAAACTTTACATTTCACTCATTCACTCACTCAATTCACGGGTGCGTTTTTTGCTCAACGCCGGATTTCGTTTTTTATTATTATTATTTTTTTTATTCACTCCAGTCCTCTATCAGGCTTGGAAAATAATTTTTATCTTAGTTCTGAAGAATGGGTAAAATTTATTTTTGAATTAAGTATCTTAAAAGTGCGCCAATGCCCATTGCCTAGCGGCAAACATCAAATATGCTATCACAAATCAGTGCTCTCGTTAGTTTTGTTCGTGAGCATGCGAGGTACTGTTGTGAAAGTAAAACGATTAGTGTTTATTGGGAGAGATGCGTGAGCTAAAAAATTCTCCATTTTGTAAAACTACACGGTAAAGTATGAATAAGAAAAATGAACTCATTTCCGATGTCGACGATTTCTTCTAATCTCTTGAATAGTCAATTGACAAATTTTTGTTTATCTGATGAACATTTTCCTGCTTCCTGTATTTTTTGTAGTCACTGTAACCAAGTCGTAGACTTGAGGCAGGCGTTCTTTAAGCTGAGTCATAAGTTTGAGTCTTTATACCACTAAAACCCTCTGTAACGTAATAACTGATGCACGTAAATCTGTCAAATTCCAGACGTTGGCATGATATAGAAGTTTGTAGAAAAAGGTGCCAGCTCAGGTGTCGTCCTCGTCATACGATCGAAGTTCAAAATTACAAGATCCGTCACCAACAGTCCTATCGTTGCATCAAAATATGAGGAAAATAAATAATCAGTCAATATCGTGTCTTTCGTCCAAGCTAAGAAAATAACAAAAAGGGAGAGAAAGTACGATAAATTAGGTGATGAAGTTACATTAAGAAACATTTCAGTTAGCAATTTTGTTTATATATATAACTCACAGTTTGAATAAATACTGTCATTTTTCTACTATATTTCAGTATAAACATATTTGCTCAAAAATAATAAGATTTCACTCCCGGAAACAATGTTGTTTTCAGATTTCATCGAAGTTGGATATTTATAAATTTTAGTGGGCCGACCAGAAAAAAAGAATAAAGCGAAAAAAATATTTAAGGAAGTTTAAGTACCCACAAAACAATTTAAGAATTTAGGATTCCTTCTATATTTATTTTAGAACCATATAAATCTGGAATTTTTTATACACTGTATGAAACAAATGTTTGGTATAGCTTAGCCAGACTTGGTTGTTTTTGCGTTATAATTTCTGATTATCACTCACATTCATTTATCATAATCAGGTAACCGAACCGTTTGCAAAGAGACTCTTATTTTATTTCTCTCAGTTTATTAGAAAAAAATCATTGTCACTTCTTGTTAAAAGCGTGTATCGGACAGCCTTTACTGTTTATTTAGTTTTAATTTATCTTAAGACAAAAATATTTGGTAATTTTTTAGTAGCTATTAAAGATATTTTGGTTTTTGATAACTTTACATGATTTTCGATTTCACTACGTCAAGTTTCTGATTTTCACAAGTTCTTGATTTGTTTCCTATCCGGTGCACAGAATATTACAACAGATTAAGAATTTTTACAACCTTTTGGGACAAATTCAACTAAAAATAACTATTTACAGTTTATAAAATTATTAATATTCAATGCGACCGCCTCCAGAAACGCCAACGAATAGCTATTCCACCCACACTGTTTTCAGTGCGTACTGTGCAACAGCTCGATTGGCTGCATTTGTTGCTGTTCATCAGAGGTCCCCAAGAAACGCTGGTTTAAATTCCAGAGATTTTTTTTTCTTTGGGGAAAAAATAAAGCATTTTTTCCGTCACTACTGGCAATCATTGATGAACTGAAAATTCGAATTACTGCAGCTGTTCAAACTGTAACATCAAACATGTTGGGGGCCGAGTGGTCATGGCCGCTGCCAGTTTTGTTCCACCAAGTCATGGGTTCGAGCCTTGGTGCAATAAAAGACCCATTATGTATTGGGGCTGATAGACGCTCAATCTGTCGAGGCTTCAAGTTCTCTCGTTAGAGAGGTGTGGAGATTTGGAGAGTGGGTTACAAATTCAGGTGTCGTCCTCGTCTCTTGACCGAGGTTCAAAATTACGAGATCCATTTCCAATGCTCCCTTCGAACTTCTGAATGCAACATTAATAAACAATCAATCAATTGAACCAAAAATACAGAAAAAGTTCTACTACTATGCGTTCGAGATTCTGAAGGTAAAGGCATCGACAGTTAATAATTTTACACTATTACTTTTTATTTAATTCGTTCCAAAATTATGTAAGTTTTTTAATTTTGTAATTGCAGTTCTTCAAAATTGGGATGGCCACGGTAGCCTAGTGATCATGATTAAATGAAGGCGTTGTTTCTGTTGAATCGGGGGTTCGAGCCCAAATGCCACTAAAGACCCTCCATGCAGCAGGGCTGACATACATAAAATCTGGTCAAAGTTAAAAGTCATCCAATTAGCGTTGTGTGGAAATTTGGAGAGGAAGGTGCAGGCTCATGTATCGTACTCAACACTTGACTGGAGCTCAAAATAACCAGGTTTGCTGCCAACAACCCTCATCTTGATCCTATTTGCTACCCAAAAACAATCACACAGTAACAGTTGGAATATTCTTTTGAAAACATCCTACACTACTTTTAGAAAGTTCACGTTAATTTCTCGAAGTTTATTTATGCATTTAATGAAGTGAACTGCATCTCCGAATGTTATATAACTATAATGTAGTTCTCGGATACAGTCGACAACAGATAAGAGAAGTAAGTTGAGTAAATTGTACAAACATATAACTTCACTTCCTCTCTCACAGTTCGTGTTGATTATACAGTCTCGATTGAAGTTTGTCATTAAGTCCTATAAACTTACATTTAAATTGAAGTTCTTTTAAAATAAGGAACTTTAATGGCAACTTGGAATTTTATTCTCTGCTTCTGAGTTATTAATTACTGTTTCCTTTCAATCATCATTTATTCTTATTTGATTTCTCAAGTATGGAATTCGCATTAGAATTTGTTTGATCTGTAAGCATCGATCTGTATCTCACGAAGGTATTACCTTCTAATTCTCAAACCTCCTATAATGATTTAAAAGTATTGAAAGGTTACCATCATAACACACGCATCACTAATTAGAGATCTTTTCAATGTTAAAGAAATCTTGTTTTTATTTGGGAAAAAAAATATTGTATTGTTAAGTCGTTCCTTTTCATGTGCATTTAATTTTACCTTTCAACTCTTTTCTATAGAGAGACGAACTTAATGCAATTCATTCTTTTTTGATTTATAATTAGGTATTGAAGCCGAAAGTGGCAGCGATAGTCTAGTGGTCATGGTCGCGGACTCGCGGCCAGCGGTTTTCGTCAGGTCGGGGTTCGAGCTTTGTTCCACAAAAGTCCATCGTGTAGCCGGGGCTAATGCACGTTAAATCTGTTGAGGCCCAAAATCCTCCCGTTGCCTTGGTGTAGAAGTTAGGAGAGGAGGGAAGTTCAAGTGTCTTCCGTCACTTGACCGAGGTTCAGAATTACGAGGTCCTTCGCCAACAGCCCTCGTGTTGTTTCTGGTACGACGTTAATAAAACCAAACCAAATTGAAGCCTATAGTTATTGACACAAGGTGTGTACTTAATAAATAGAACAGATATGAAAGAAAAAATGAGAATGAAACGTAAAAATTAGACTTTTGGCATTCCACATATTCCTTTCAAATGTAAACAGAATTTGTTTAATGTTGAAATATTCTTTAATTTGTGGTTTATGTGATCTGAGGGTTTCATTTTAATACTTTTCATTCTCTCTAGAACAGGAGTGGGCACATTTTCTGGCTTGGGAGCCACTTTGTGTAAGCGAGGGGAGTGGCTGGCGGCATCTTTTAAAATGATTTCATTCATCAATAAATTTTGCATTTCAGAAAAGGTATAAATTGTACCATAAGAATCGACAAATGTAAATTAAGCAAAATAGAGGTAGTTTCATTCAATATATATTGTGCTAATTTCAAATCATCTATACCTGAAAAGACATTTAGTTTTGGAATCAGTTTAATGAGACAAATGTATCTTATCACCAATTTCTGCATTTTTTTTTAAATCAGGAGTGATATTGCTTCTTGAGATTCTCGTCCCAGCCTGCAAGTTAATGTTTGTCATAGAGCGTTTCTATTTACTCTTGTTGATCTTCAAACAAAACTAAAACAAAAAAAAAACTTTGTCCCAAATATAGAGAACTTTTCCCCATTAAATTTCTTCGTACGTAGAAGTTTTACAACCTATAAAAATTTGTAAAAGTCAACTTTTGTCACGGCATTAAACATTTCTTTCACAGTGTGATTTGACTGCATGTCAATAAGTTCAAGTTCCTCAGGTGCTGCGTTAATATCAGCAGTGATGGGATAAGCGAATTCAATTTCGGATTAATTTTCGAAAGTCTTGAATTCTTGTGTCCTCGTCCTCCTAACTCTGCAAATGATCTTTAATTTTTGCTGAAGCACGCACTTTGTTTTCCTAACAAAGAGAAATTATTATAATTCCCTTCTCCTGCTTGCCTTACAAACAGACCTTTTTTTTTTTTTTTTTGCTTTGAATGATTTTACATGTAGGAAGGAAATATCTGTTCAAAGCGGATTTTTCTTCCTCTCTTGGTGACCGGGAATGACAGAATAGTCCCACTGTAGCTCATGCATGTCGTAAGAGGCGACTAAAATGGGTACCCAGCGTCTGAGGGGTATAGCCGGGCATCCTGCCCCTGGGGATTATATCAGGGGACCTCAGGAGCTTGCCTTCTTTAGGTAAGTACGGGCATCATGATCCCGAGGCACCTTAGTGATCTCTTTTCTTTCCCGTGAGGTTTACTGTTTTTTGTAAACACTGGTGATGCACCCCCGGGTTACCCTAGCGACCCTCCTCTATTTTCGATCCTCCTTCTTGTCAACCAATTTTTGTCTTTTCTTCAATTTCTTCACGTCTAGACCACAGTTAAATCTTGTTTGGCGCAGCATAGCCATATCGCCTCACCCACTCACTCACATTCTTTCTGTCTTGGCGGGGAAAAAAACTCTTAGAGGACCGCATGTGGCTTACGGGCTGCTGTTTGCCCACCCCTGATCCAAAGACCTCGGTGATTCGAAGATAAAATTTTCGCGAGGCAGTCTTAGAACAAATTAGTTCTCATCGATTAAACAAATTATTTTTCAAATTCTGCACTTGAGAAATCCAACACAATTAAGCCTCGATTGGAGGAAACAACACTTATTTACACTGAAGTAGGAAATAATTGCAAGCTACAATTAAATTAAATTTTGAACCAGAAAACTTTAAGTTAAATGTAAAGTTGTTAAATAACTTAGAGAGATCAACCTTGATCGAAACTCAGCGTATTCTCATTGAAGAGGAGTGTTAAACTTCAAATTTTTTGTGGTTTTGAAAAAAAAGCATGTTATTCGTCATTTAATGTTGGACATTTTGATACCAACCATTTGACGATATTTAAAAAACTTCAAAAGTTATTAAAACAACTATGCAGTATGTTTTCGTAAAATTAGTATTTAAATGTTCTTGTCACGCCTCGTATTTTCGAGTTCGACATGTATTTCAGTTTATTTTACTTAATAAGCCTCATTAAAGTTTTCAAACATTGGGATGAATTAGTAGGAAACTTGGCAAAATGAACAACCCAAATAAAAGTCTATATTTGTTAATCTGGAATTTTTTTTTCCCGAAGTCGATTTTTTCTAGTCTTCAATTTTTAGAGATTACCTCAAATCTGCCCACTAACATTTACAATGATGAACATCCAATACTTATTGTTACTTTAGACAAATCTGACATAAAAATATTAATGTAGGCTTATCTTTGGTAGGAGATGGTAAATTTCGATTCCAAACAGTAAGAAAAATCGAATGTGGAATCATTTTTAAGATTCTTTGAGCAAAGAAACTGATAAAAAAATTAAGAAAGAGTTGTCGGTGCAAATAGAAGAGAAATTACATCAACCAGGAATATTTTTAATACGCAAGTTTCACGATTAAATTTTACAACTGAATGTTAAAAATTTAAAATACATTTTTCTCAGTTTGAATTTTTTTCATTAACGGTACGATATTTCAAAAACTATTACCCTTAACATTTTGCGGGTACAGAAAGCATAATACACTCTTTAAACTGTTCCTAAATTTCATATACGAAGTTATTTTTTCGTCTGAACGAGTGGTAACACTAGCCGACTAACCGTTAGCATAGCCATGTGAAGAGCTTCGCAGAGAGAATAGAAGTGAAGAGAGAAAAACCATCACGAGCAGAAGAAAATAGTGATCGATAAAATGTGAGAGCAACTTGATGAACTAAAATCGAAGGGCAGACTGGCCTTGTTTATCCATTTTTTTTAATGTTATTTTTTTGTTAGTATCGTTCTAAATGTTTTGTCCCATTTTAAGAAAACATTTGAAGTTAAAAATATATTATAGTTTTAATTCAGTAAATATACTTCATCCCACAAATACATATTTATTATTTTAAGAAAGTAAGAAAATAGATTTAAATTTCAGGGATTCTTAAGAGATTGAAGTATTTCATTTTTTAAAAAAATATTTTTGAAACCTTTACTTCATTTGAAATAGGTAGAATTAAAGAAGGTATATTCGACTTAATAAATCAACTTACTGCGAGTCATTAGAACCATTTGTGTAAAAAATATCTTGAACTCAGTGAAACCTACTCAAATTTCCTGAAAGAAAAAATTATTTTATTCATGGGCTCACAATATAAAAAAAACTAAGAATATATTTTAATTATTTTACATGTTTTAGAAAAGTCATTCCTTTATAAAGAATTTGTAAAAGCACAAATTTTTTTTTTTAATTTCAATTAATTATAGTTAGACGAAGATTGTGTACGTATTCAGCAGTCGAGATAAATCTTATACCCCTGAGATCCTTCCAATCAACAACTACTATAAGGATTGTTGATTGGTTCATTTGTTCGGTTTTTTTTTATGAATGTCGGACGAAGAAGCATCATGAGGACTGTTGGTAACGGCCTCCCTGATATTGAACCTCTGTCAAGTGATGAGAACGACACTTGAGCTGTCACCTCCGTCTCACAATTTCCACATCCCGCGATTAAGAGGATTTGAGACCTCAACCAGATTTAACGTGCAACAGCCCTTTTTACGCGGCGGGTCCTTAGTGGCTTCAGGGCTTGAGGCCGTTACTCGACAAAAACAACACAAACGCGAATGCCCGACTATGACCACAAGGCTACGCGATGTAAGATGTAACGCAGTTATTTACTTGCAAAAACTCAGTCTACTTTCTCCCCCCCCCCTATCGATATCATTTGAGGATTACATTAAACAAATTTCGAAGATGCAGTTCACTTCATCAAATACACGAGGCAACTACGGTAAATTAAACCTAGGCTTTCTGAACGAAAATCTAATCCAACAAATAAAATCAAAAATCATATCAAATTGAGCAGCAAAAATAAGTATCCATGTATCCGTATAATTGTGCAATTTTTTTCAAGAAGTAACAGGTCAATTGAAAAGTCCCCGGTCTGACACATAGATGGCGCTACTAGAATTAAATCCATATGTTTTTTAGTTAGCCCTAACCCTCAAAAGATGGGTGTATAAATTTGACAGCTGTCGGATCATTAGTTTGCGAATTATAGAATTTTGAGTGAAGCAACTTTTGTTATTGTGAAAAAAATGGATAAAAAGGAATTTCGCGTGTTGATAAAATATTGCTTTTTGAAGGGAAAAAATACAGTTGAAGCAAAAACTTG
>BMAW01081333.1:1320322-1365176 GCA_019974015.1 Nephila pilipes
GTTACGTATTGCTATCCGGAGTGGGATCTGTACACGATGAACCCGCTCCAAAGCTTGAAAACGCAACAGTCGGCTGGAAAGTGCCGTCTGTATTTTGGGATGCATGAATAATTTTCATTGACGCCAATTTTGAAAGGAAGACCATCAACAGTGACTATTAAGAGTTATGTTAATGGACCGTTTGAGAAATCGCCGAAAAACGGCCGCATTTGAAGAAGAAAAAGAAAGTGCTGGCTTCACCAAGACAATGCACCGTGTCGTCAGTGAAAACGATGGCAAAAATCCATGAATTGGTTGAACGTTTCCTCATCCACCATTCTCCAGATCTTCCTCAAGACCATTTCCTGTTCTCAGATCTCAAAAAAGAATACTCGCTGGGATGAAATTTTCATCGAGTGAAGGATCGCCGAAACTGAGGCCTATTTTGAAGCAAAGGACAACGTACTACAAAAATGGTATCGAAAAGTTGGAGGTCGCTATAATCAATGTATCACCCTTGAATTATGTTGAATAAAAAAACTAATTTGCCAAAAAAAATGTGTTTTACTATGGTAGGCTGGGGACTTTTCAATTGACCTGTTAAAAGAAGAAAATTGGCAATTTTAGATGGCACGTACATGCATGCAGTGCCATGTAGTGGAATCAAAAAATCATTAATTTAACAAGAAAAAAAGTACATCTTAATAACTTAATAACTTACCGAAGGCAATTTCTTTTAAGTTAAATTAAAATCAAATAACTTGAGGGGAGTCTCTCTCTCTCCTTGGGATTCTTGAACATTTTTTTACAAAGAGGGCAACACTTTAAAAAATCTTTAATGTGGAAAAATAAAATTAATTGATAATGCTTTTATAATTTTAATCACAATGTATGTGTGTGGAATTCAAAATTTATTCAGCTCTAAAATTAAGTAGAAGTAATCCTTAATCTTAAAGATGTTGTAGAAAACTTAAATCCCTTTGAATATTTTTTTTTTATTTCTGTGTTATTCTTTTTTTGTGGTTGGCACGCTCCAACATTGCTTTTGTATGTCTATCCAACTTCGAGGCAACCCTCAAACAACACATTACTTTTGGAAGAGACATTTACTATTCCAGTGAAACGAATAAAAAAATTCCTCATTTTCCCACAAACTACGATTTTTTTTAAACAAAATTACCGATTCAAATGTTTCTTAGCCTGCATTTCCAGTTTTAAAATTCATCGTCAAATTTATCACATTGTTTCTTGTTGATTGTTAAGTCGGGTAAAGATAAAATAACTCGTGGCACCTCTCTCCCACAAATCGCAATCATAACAACAGCAGAAATAAAAGAGAGCTCACTAACTATCCCATAATTCGCTTCTTTCTGCATTGGCGTCTCTCTTGGCGGAACTAAGGCAAACTGCTCCAGTTATCTATAGATGAAATGATAGCTAATTGCACTCGTCATTTAGGTCCACCTGATTTCTGCCCAAAGGGGTGACACCAACTTGTGCCGAAGTGGTGACCCAAAAATTAAGTACCGGGTGTCGGCACACCTCAGCTCTACAGTTATCAGTTGATTGAACACCCACTTACCTGTAATCAAAAAATCCAGCTAAGGATCCTAGTCCTCCCATGAATTACCATTAGTGATACAAACGCTGTGACGCACGCGTGAAATAGACCCACCATCTCAACCAAATACACAACATAAACGGAAAACGTCCAAAGATACTTTAGTTTCTCAAAGGATGTAATATCAGTAACCTTTCCTAATTATCGTCTGTGAAAACTCGAACAGATAAAAAAAAAAAGACTATCTTAGATGGGATCTGGTGGCGGTCCTCTGCCATTGCACCAAAAAAGTTAAAAGCGCCTAACAATTTTCTAAGTACTCTAAATTCCTCATTCGTTTATCTAATACATAACAGCAGGCTCACCCCACACAAGATTCGTACGGACCCAAAGACCTGAAAGTTCGAATCGCTCCCGTCTCCAAAGCAAGCCGAGGTCCGTGACAAAGTAAAAAAAAAAAAAAAAAAAATTAATAATGCGGCAAGCTAAATTACTGTTATATTCCAGTGCTTAGAAAAATATTAAAAATAGTTTGTTGTTCTTGTTTGTTTCTGATTACCGATTTGTTAGCGTATTGATCGATCTGTGCTCAGTAAAATTAAATTAGATTAAATTTAAAAGCCGATTAATGACGTAAATACGTAAATTATCTCAAAAACGAGTAAATAATCGCAACAATTAAAAATAATTTTACATGAATTGAGAAGCATGAAAATTTTGTGATTTTTAATTTTTTTCACTAAGCAAAACAAACTCTCCCTTGCTCTCCCAAACTCTTCAAAAACAATCTGTCAAATCTACTAACCTATTTACTCATAGATCAATCAAAAGGAATTAAATTTCCTTCTAAAAACTTATTTCAAAGATCACATTTGGACGTTGAGTTTAAAATTATTTTCAACATTTTGTTCGCTTAACATTTCTTAAGAAAATAAAAAAAGAAGCAAATTATTAAAGATGTTTATGTTCTTAGATCATATATATATATATATAAGATAGGATTTGTATGTGATTATATATACATATATATATATATAAGAGTATATATATATATATATATATATATATAATCCCTCTCTAGAATCCTAATACTAGGATCGTTACTTTATGAATTTCTTATTATATAAGGAACACTCGGCAGAAATAGTATAATTTTCTTTTATCGTCTCGCCAATGTTGGAAGCACCGCGGCTAATCCGCCAAAAGTATTTTTTTTTTTCCTGGCAGGCCGATCTTAAGTCTTGCGCAGAGTCTTCATAATGAATAACAAATAAAGTCAACACTATGAACTTGAATTTGACTCGTATTTTTCATTGTTTAAATATTGTTTACAACTACAATCGACAGAATGATTAAATGTCCTCAAGTAAATCTATAATATATATATATATATATATACTGCTTTTTTTCTTATATATTTAAAATTGATTATGTAATTTCAATTTTAAAATGTTTTATATACTTTTACTCGCGTTGAAAATGCAATGATGAATCAGAAATTCAGGGGGAAAAATAATCACATAATAGTGTAAGTTTTTTCCAAAAAAAAAACCACTACTTTAATTGTCACATTTTTAAGAAATATTCAACTATTCAACCTCCGCGAGTGATTTTTCTTATTATATAGAAAAAGGAATATAATTTCAATCTTTTGAGGCATTCATGGACAATTTGAATCTCAAGTAGAATTTTCAATACATCAAAAAACTTGATTTCGAAAAAATTGATTGTTATTAGAAAAAGAAAATTTATTGAGATATATAGAGCTCAGAAGCATGAAAACGACGATTCAAAAAAAAAATCCGATTTAAATTACTATTATTGCTCTGCTAATAAGTTTTATTTCTTTATTTTGCAAATTTAGTATTTTAGTTGCTTCCGTGTCTGCTGAACATTCCTCCAATTCGAAAATGTCGAACAATAATTTTAGAAATACCGAGATAGTCATAAAACCTGGAAGATACATCAGAGTTTCAAAAGAATAACTAATCAATGCCCGATTCTTGATATCCAACATGAAGAAAGCTGTAATTATTTATTTCTCCACCTACGTACTGCATCCATCCACGAACACTTATTAGAATCTTATGACTATTTTCATGAGATCACTTAGAATGTTTCAGAGAGGATGCGTAATAAAATGCTTTCTACTAACCGAGAAATGAGCTACGATTTTCTGAAGTACTCCAATAAAACTTTCGAGTGATAAAAGAGAACTGTTTGCGATGTTAAAACGCATCTCGATGGCTAACGACAGTAACGCGGAACCACCGCGTAGCGAAGTCTCTAAAATTCACTTAAAATCTTTTTTATCTGTCAGAATTTTCGAAATTCAATGGGATGTTGAAGATTTTTCGAAGATTTCTTATGCTGGCGTTTTACTCGGTCCGGAAATTAGGACAACCAATTTCACTGGATGCGTTAAGTTAAGAAAAGATTACGATACGTATCAATTGATGATTTTAAACAAATCAAGCACGGAAAAAGATTTGGAATGTGATGTGTGCGTGTTAAATATGGAACACAAAAGATTATGCTATCTTGCCTCCGATAAAAGAAACATTATAGTTAACGGATTTTCACAATATTTTGATATTGCAAATGGCGTTTTGAAAAATCTTCCTGGAAACGTTTTGATTATCAAGTGTTGTTTGAAAATTCGCGATGTACAACATGAGAGTGTTTATGCACCTGAAATGAGTAAAACTCCTCCTATCCACTATCTGGAGGATATCTCTACGGATTTCAAGGCCATGCTAGTTTCATCTAAACTCACGGATATAAGTTTATTAGTTGGTAGTGACGTCTTGCACGTTCACAAGTTCGTTTTGTGCGCCCGGTCACCAGTTTTCGCTAGAATGTTTGAATCGGGAATGAAGGAGACGACAGAAAATGTCATCGTCATCGTCGACTTGGATCTGCCCGTTCTCAAGAGCCTGATCGATTTTATGTATACTGGAACAATTGTGGACGATTTCGAAGCCGTGTTTTCCCTATTCTATGCTGCTGACAAATACGGTGTTTCGAGTTTGCAAAAGTTGTGTAGAGAGTATCTGTTGTCGCATTTGGAAATTAGCAATGCTTGTCGGCTGTTGATTTTGGCAGATCGTCACAGCGATCCCCACTTCAAAGATAGAGTCATAGGCTTCATAAAATTTCACTACGCTGAACTGAAAAATACGATTGCTTGGGAAGATTTAAAATAATCAACCGAACTTTTTCTTGGAAAATGCTAGCCATAAGTTAGCTAAGACGATTTTTTTATTTATATTTTAATATATTTTCCCTATAGTTTTTTGTTATTTTTCGAACATTGAGTACGTAGTATGTATGTATGTAGTATTTCTGTAATGCAATATTTTTCTCTATATTATAAAAAAAATATTGAGTTCTATATTTATGTAGTTGTAGAATATGTTCTCGCTTGTTGGGCAGAACCTGTTGTGAAATATATTTAGACACTTACTATGATGATTCTCTCTAAGGCAGGCCAAGATTTCATTCTTTAAACAGTCATTGGAGGGTAGTAAACGATTAAATTATATGAATCTCGCAAATGTTTTTATGAATTAATTAATAGCTCACTGTTGTGCCTTATCATTTCCATACCTTTTTTAAATATATTTTAACAACTGTTTAATATGTCTTGCATTACGTATTTTTTGATTAGATGATTTTAGTATCTTCGACTCTCAGTTCTGGGAGTATATATATTCTAGTATGTATATGGGATCTAAATGTTTAAACATACATTGAAAAGCTATGAAATATAAACTGGGATGTCATTAATATTTATTTGATTTAAAGCATTGATTAAGCTCGTTCTGTTTTCTCATTGTTATCACTCTCAGCACATTTGCAAATTATTAATTGTACAGAAATTTTAAGTCGTTAAACTTACTTTTAATTTACTACAATTTTTTTGATGTGATCAGTAAATTTATTGGATGAAAAATTTGTGCTTCTATTATTTCTTGGTTTCAGAAAAGGAAATAGTATAAGGTATACAATTGCGAATATAATTATTAGTATCGCAAGGGAAAATAGTTTTTTGAACTATTTTTATTGCTCTTTGTACGTTGATGATCAAGCAGAGAATTAAGCAAAATAATTTTACTGGTGTTCACAATTTCTTATATTTTTGTTGCGAAGGGTAGTATTTTATTTTGTTACATGTAGATAATGTTTTTGTTTCATATTAAAGGTCTTTCTAATTTTATTTGCAATTTTATTACAATTTTATGGTTTGAATAATGTGTCGTTTGTTCTCATGTCACGTTTCTTAGTGAAGTAGTGACGTTATATATGTGAAAGCGAGTAAATATTGAGGGTTTTTTTGTTGCTACTAAAAGGTGTGTGATTTTTATTATTTAAATAATTATATTCATGAATTAATTATTTAAATAACAAAAATCTAAATAATTAATTGTAATAAAATTATATTTATTATAATTAGTTATGTGCGCGCTTCGTACTCCAGATAATAAAATTTAATACATATCTCGACACTCATTTCCGTAATCAGTTGTATGATAAGAGAAAACTTATTATGAATTCATAAATGTCATTCAAACGCAACCGTAATGAAATTTGATGATTTTCATATGAATAATAATTGGAACTAATAATTCTTACACAAATACATCTATGTATGCTGAAGAATATTATGTTGAAATGGAACACGAGTGAAATCGATTCATTTTTTTTTTTTACTCGCTTGGAAGATTTTGTGTGATATGTGTTTCACTTCCTTTTGAAAATGGGTTTGTTATCCAGGGTTATTCAGTGATTCATCAGTTTACAAAATTCCATATTTTCATAAATAAACAACACAGAATGATTAATAATACATGAATGTAGAGGGGAAATATAGAAGTTTTTTTTAGAAGTGTTTGATGATATAACTTCCTTTAGTTACACCTATAATGTCAATTCGATACGTAATTTTCTGCCAAACACATTGTAAAGTGTCAGTGGTAATTGATTGTACAGCAGCAGAAATCCATTGTGAAAGTTAACATAAATATGTGAGTAATGGCTTTATCTTTTGCAAACCCCAAAGAAAGAAATAACTACATAGATATATCAGATGTCCTAGGTGGTCAGCTGTATTACATCAACTGCTTTGGTCTATTGCGACTGATCGAACTGCGAGGTTGCTCCGTGAAAGCTTCAAAAACAGCTTTCATGAAACAGCACGGAGAAACACGAGAACCATCTCTTTTTCTTGTGTCGTTTATTTTTGAAAATATGGAATTTTGGAATCGGATGATTTGTATGATCCTGTACATTGAAAAGCTGAATGTTAAGTTGTAGAACATAATAAAAATTACACAGGTTGAAAATTATAATAAACAAATTGAACTGCAATTTTATTGCGGTAATCAAATAATGCGTTGCTGAAAAAGATGTTTTTGGACCCTAATTACAGGGAAATTATAAGTCAAAGCTCCAAACTCCATAAATATGTTTGCTTTACCAGTGGCGGATCCAGAAAAATTGGCGGGAACAGCGCAATTGTTTTTGTTAATTTTGTAACACGTAACAGCGTTTGTTTATTTAATTCATATCTATTTAGTACTTAATCTAATTATAAACAAATTCAAAGTAAAACAACAAAATCATTATTTTTAAATTTAGTTGGGACATTTTGATAGGATTTCCTGCTCATTTTTGTTGTGTTGTATGCACGTGAATTTTGACGGAGGAGTACGTGCATCCTACCCACCCCTGAATCGGCTACTGTATTCTATGGATCACCTTAATACCCTGATATCCCACTAATTTATAACAAAATTTAAATATTTTTTTGTTTTATGTCTCTCTCTCTTTCATTAGCTATCTAAGAGGTTATAGTTAAAGTCCACGACAAAATGGTTACACGAACACTATTCAAAATGAAGTGTTTCCTGAATAGCTTTTCTGATCAATTCGATCAATAAACTTTCCAATCCGATGTCCCTTTGGTGACGAAGTCTGTTTCTTTGCAACACTTTGTATGGAACAATAAAAAATTATTTTAAAAAGTAATTCAAAATTCACTGTAAACACAAACGATTCACTAAAAACACAAACAATGTTTACAAAACTAAATCTTACATTGTGAAAGAATACTTTTTTGTTATTAGTCGTTCAAAAAATCATTGTAATTGTTACAACAAAGAATGAATAACCATAAATTGTGAGCATCAAAATAGAAAAAGGGCATCAAATAACGGAATATATATCCAAAAACTATGCTTAATGAAACCAAAGATGGACCATGATGATATGTGGCATAAATACGAGTCGAAATTACGCTCAGCGAAGGAAAAAAAACTGCCTCGTCGATCACTGTAAAATTAAAATCATAAAAAAAATTGAGCGAATTAAAAAAAAAATAGTTTCGGGGGTGCACACAATCGGGACCCATAAATTCGGCGTACCAAATTTCGTACTCCTACAACAAAATTTCTGATACATCGTCCACACACAAACAGTGAATTATTTTTATAACGCTACGCAATCGACTTGGAAAAAATGCATTGATTCCTAATGAAAATGAACACTTCTTTTTTCGTTGAAGATTGTTTATTCATTTCGATTAGAGGGAGAGGGAAGCAAGAACTGCATAAATTTTTAACCAGATGGCAAGAGACGCAGCTCTGCCGTATCGATTCCATCAGAAGAAAGAATATTACTATGCATTCGATTTTATGGGCAGAGATATCTAAGGATTTCTCCAGATCACGTTGAGATGTAAGATGAAAGGATTCCGGGGAATATCCTTGGCGTCTATCAGTCCAGTAGGGCTTACTTCAAACAGATTTATGACTGTGGAAAAACTGACTCAACAAATTTTGTGTGAGCGTGATTCAACAAATAAAATGATAATTTGGAATTGGATCAGAAAGTAGGAATGAACTCTTTTACTTTTGAATTAAAGAATGGGAAAACTTGAAATATTAAATTAGTTTTATGTGAGATTATTATTGTTGATATTATATATATATATATATATATATATATATATATATATATATATATATAATTGATTAGACATTATTTTAAATTATATAAAATCATACTCAATTGCAAATTATAACTATTAAAAGCCAAAAATAAAACATAAAATTATAGTATTGCAAAATTAATTGAAACCACTTGAAAAAAAAAACAAATTTAAAAAACCTAAACCAATCCAGTTAAGAAATTTCTATATTAATTTGAAACATAAGAAATTTTATAAAATATAGAAAATAATAAAAAAGCCATAAATGTATTAAAAACGGTTAAAAGAATAAAAGAAAACATGTTGTACATGATAATTTTGATTCAAAATGAAAATCTATTCAAAATGGCGTGGGAACGCGCTTGAGCGTTTAGAGCATAGTTTCAACACGGGCAATGCGAAGAAGGAGAGAAGCGGAAAGTGGAGGAAAAAAGAGCGAGAACGAAAGGTCGCTCAGTTTTGTTCTGGAATAGGTGGCGCTGCATGAGCCATCACATGACGCTGATTCGTGGTGCCATCTACCGAATAACCGAGGAACTGGTTTTACAGTACATTGGAAAATAAAATTAATTATTTGGTAATTAGCTGGAAAATCCTACAGAGTTCGACCCCTCCAAATAGAGCTCGCTTCCAGCTGTACTGGAATTTTCAAAACTTCACAAATTATATTTTATACTTTTCAAAATAACTAATAACACAAAGATAGTAAAAAAGAAAGGAAATTCAAAACTTTTCAATATTCTACATGGAGCAAAATATATAACCGGGTTTTTAACACTTTATCATATAAGAATCATAAAAATACTGATATAAAGCAGCATAAAATGTAAGTAAGCTTATATAGAAAATATAAATAGCACAAGACAATATTTAGTGCATAAAAAGAAAATAACATAGCATGAAATTAAATCAAACGAGCTTCACTAAATAATATCTATCTACGTTTGATATTTAAATGGTGTTGATAGAAAAATGTTTTATCATATCTGTATTTATCTGTATTTTGTATTCTGCAGCTGTATCACATTCGCAGGTTGTTTTTTTTTTTTTCTTTTCTTGTAAATCTTCAAATTTTCGAATTGTATTTCTTTTTAGCGTCCTTTCTTTGTGATTCTGTTTTTCTTCTATATTTGTAAATGTGTAAGACTGTACTTTCAGACAATATTTCCTTTAATTTTTCGAATGCTTCTTTCTGTTGTGTTCCAAAAACAAACGGATTTTCTTTGCTTGTGAGGTCGCTTAATGGTTTCGCAATTTTCGAGAAATCATTGAGGTATTTTCGGAAGTATCCTGTTAATCCTAGAAAACTTTCTTTACGGTCGTAGGTTCTGGAAACTTTGTAACTGCTTACGTCTTTGCAATTGAGGGCTTGATGATTCCATTCTCTACTATCTGACCTAAAAATTCAACTTTTCGCATAAGGAACTGACACTTCTTGAATTTTATCTCCAGACCATATTTCTTTACAACTTCGAACACAATTTTAAGTTTTGGGAGTCCTTCCTTTTTCGACTTTTGCTGGAACAATAAGGTCATCCATATAGCTTGCTAAAATTCTTTGACGTGTAAGGTCTCTGAAAATGCTTGTGACAAATCTCTGAAAAACACCTGGGCTTGTACATAACCGAAAAGGAACTCTATTGAACTCGAACTGTCCATCTGGAACGATAAAAGACGTGAATTTTCTGCAATCTTCATCAACTCTGACGTGGAAAAAACCGTTTCGTAAATCTAACGTGGAATAAACTTTTGCTTCTTGTAATGTATCTATTAAAACATCTTCGATGAGGGGTAAAGGAAATTTATCTTTCATTAGCTTCTGACTGAGTTTTCGGTAATTGATGCACATTCCCGAAGTTCCATCTTTCTTTTTGACCATTACGACTGGACTGGCGTATTCTAATGAGCTTGGGCGTATGATGCCTTCTTTGAGCCATTCTTCTATCTGTTTATTTACTTCTTCTCTTTCCGTAAATGCTAATAGGCGAGGCGATTGATAAACTGGTTCATCATCTTTTAAAATAATTCACATGGTAACATCGGTGCTAGCCGTCTTTTCAGGCTTGTAGCTTTCCATTATTTTCGTAAGTTCTTTTTTGATCTCAGGATCTCCTATATGATTCAGTTCTACTTTTTCGACGTTTTCCGCTGGTATCTGTATTAAGAATGCTTGATTTTCATATTTAATAAATTTTATATCATTATCCGTGAAGTTGACTGATGCTCGTTCTAAAATATCTGAATCTATGACTGCTTCGAATTTCACTTTTGCTGTAGGTACCACATACTAAATTAGTGTATAGTTTTCTTCATCCATCTGAAATTCTTGTTCGAAAGATCTTATCTTAGTGACTTGAGCATCACCTATACCGGTTAAGAGAATTTTGTTCTTCGCTAGCTTCGTTGGATCGACGATTCACCTGCTGGTATTTTCTCGTAATAGATTGACAGTACTTCCGGTGTCGATAAGTGCAGAAATTTTCTTGTTTCCAAACATTATTTCCTTGGTGCGTAGACTTTCTTGACTGATAGTAGCACATGTTGTCGTAGGCTTGCTTGTTTCTCTCGTGAAATTTGTTGTTCTCTTCGGCTGGCTTGTATTTGGCTCTTTCGCTGAATCGTTGAATCATCTAAACCTGGAGTAATTCGTTTGAGCATGATTAGAAACATTTGAATTCGAATATCTCTCTCTTCCGTGAATTCGATTTTTGATCCACCGATTTGAGTTTCATTGATTTCCTTCATAACTTCCGTGACTGGCGGATTCGGCATCGTGATGTCGATTGTAATTAAGGGTCGCTTTAACTTTCCTACTTGATCTATCCTGCTCGAATTTTCGTGGCGATTCAAATTGTCGAAATTTTTCTGGAGCTCTGAAATCTTATTTCCCCCTAAAATACGTATTAACTGGCTTTTTATTTAATGTTCTTTTGACGTTTTCATTATTTTCGATCTTTTCTGCTAATTCGGCTGGCGAATTTATCGTTGTCCATTCCTCTAGGAAATGGTGCTTAAAGTCGGTAGGAGCTCTACGTTTCATTTGATCTGAGATGATCAGTTTTCTTAATTCTTCATAAGATTCGACTTTTAACCCTGATGTCCACCCGTCGAAATATGTTGCAAGTTCGTGATAAAAATTGGTCCAAGTGATGCTTTAAACTTTTTGATGCGTGGTAAATAACTGGCGAAACTTTTCCGGCGTTAATTTAAATCTTTTTAGCGGAAGTTCTTTTACGTGGTCGTAGTCGTTTGTTTTCTCCTCTGGTTCACGGGCGATGATGTGAGAAATTTCGGAAGGTAAGAGTCCTAAAAGATATGAAACCCAATGTTCTTTTGGAATAGTTAAACGTTGCACTTGACGTTCGAATAAGACTAAATATAAGCTAATATCTTCTTTAATTTCATATTTATGGAGAAATTTGGATATTTCCTTGCCTAGTAATTTCGAATTGTCGGTTTCGTCAACCGTTGTGTATAATTTGAGTTGATTTTCTAATTTTAATAGCTCTAGCTCAATTTCGTGTTGATCTTGACGTCGTTTCTCTTCGTAGTCTAGTTTTCGTTGTGCTTCAGCAAGTGTTTCAAGGCGCAACTTTTCTTGTAATTCTTGTTTTCGTAGTGTTTCAAGGTGCAATGTTTCTTCTTTTTCTTTTCGCTGCTCTATTATACTCGTAAACAAATTTTAGTGAATTCCTCATCATATTCAGTATCTTTAATGATTAAGTCCCTTAGTTTCTTAACTGTCATTGAAGAATTAGGGTTTAGATCTAATTCTTTCGCGAGGATAAACATATCTTCCCAACGTCCTTTTTCGAGGAACGACATTTTAAAATTAATTAATATGTGAATAGTTAAATAGAATCAATTAATTTGAAAATTTACACTCTATTTGCTTTTACATAATAACAACAACAAGTGATTTTAAAATGAAACACGCTTATTGTGGTGAATTTCGTTTAGTTAATTTGCTTAAATAGTTATATATATCAAAAATATGCATTGAACACAATTATGTAAATGCAAAGTTATTTGAAATAAATTGTGAAAATGATATAAATATATGAAATTTTTTTCAGTCTATTGCAATATATTTTGTTAAAGTACCCTTTTTTTTTAAAAAAAAGAATTATTTATCACGTCAATCTGAAATCCCTTTGTTAAATTTTTCTACATAACTAAAACTAAGCATTGTGAAAGAATATAAGGTAATTCATTTAGAACACAAAAAAATATTCAAACGTACAATGAAATAATCAGAGTATAAAAATAACAAAACCATCTATCTTGAGAATGCACTTTCAATTTGCTTAATTTAGAATTCACAAGGCTGCCAAACTTATATTTTTTACAAAGTAATAAGTTAATATTCATTGAGAAGACACAGCAAACATCATTGTTTAAGCGAACGCTGAAATTATCTCATATGAAAGGGATAATGTTTACGCTTTCTGAAAGAGGAAGTCTAATTACTTATGCATTTATTCGATTAAGCATCTGGGAACGCTGAATGATTTGAAATACCATTGCACATCCATTCATACACACAATAATAAAAAAGACACTCCTCGATTTTAAATTCAAGTATGACAATTTGAAAAAAATATATAGATAAAAATGCATTTAGAAAATAATAAGTTTAATTTACTTTTTCTTCAGATATTTCTTTTATAATTAAAAAAAAAAAAAAAAAAAAACATTACATGATGGCACTTCATTGGAATTAGACGGATTGTCCGAAAAAATAATTATGATTTACAGTACCTGGAATCTTGTGAAACTTTCACACTAATACACACTGGATTTCTTAACGCTCTTTCAGGGATCGACGTCCTGTTTTTTGGCGGGTGGATTAAACACAATTTAGATGATAACGAACACGAAGACACATTTGATGCGAAGCAATTGATGATTTCGTCGTCGCAGAAAACTAATTGTGGAAATGGATGAGGCACACATTTTCTTTGTAGTGGATCTGTCGTCGCTGGACACTGGCTATTTTTTCTATAGAGGCGGATCTGTCGTCATTGGACACTGGCTATTTTTGCTGTAGAGGTGGATCTGTCGTCGCTGGACACTGGCTATTCTTGCTGTAGAGGCATACGTCGGCATTAGCATCTGGGGAATTTCGTTAATCTCAGGGCGAGCATCTGTTTTTCTTTTCTTCTTGTAGTCATCTCCCATTAATTTTGTAGGCCTGTCTAGTCGAACAGTCATAAATTTTGTACGCATCCTGGCATCTCAGGTCGAACGCTTAAAACTTTTGCACAGATCTCGGCCAAAACCCCAAAAATTTTATAAACTGTGGGGTGATAAGATTGTACATCCCGAATCTACGATGGTTTGCTCTTACCCAAAAGACTGGTTGTCTAGCGGGTAATTCCATTACCGGGTTCTATGATGGTTTTGTAGAAATTCAATGATGAGACTCAGCTCGTTTTACTTCGTTTAATATTTGGAGAGATGAAAATATTTACACATTGAACTATATACAGGTTATCTTTATTAGGAGTAAACAGTTCTTCTGAGACGGATAGATGGCTGTCTAATTAATCTTATCCCATATCGGCGATTGGTGTTGGAACGCGCTCTGGCGTTCGAAGTTTACTTCCGACGCGGGTAATGCGAAAGAGAAAAGAAACGGAAAGTGGAGGGAAAGAGAGCGAGAACGAAATGTCACTCCATTTTATTCTGGAATAGGTGGCATTGTATGAGCTATCACATGACGCTGTTTCGTGGAGCTATCTATCGAGTAATTGAGGAACTGGTTTTACAGTACATTGGAAAATGCAATAAATTCTTTGATAATTAGCTGGAAAATCCATATATATATATATATATATATATATATATATTCGGTTGAAGTACGGCAAACGCGTCTCAACTGAAAATTTAATCAATTTGTTTAACAATATCTTTCAGAACATTTTTCACTAGGCATTATTGAATTGATTATGGAATTGTTATTTTGCTGAACAAGTTTTCAGTTATGTTTGCTATTTATGTCTAAATATTTATGATTTTTTTTTATTTTAATTGTAAATAAATTCCTTAGCATTTGCACTATTTCAGCAGAATCATCCCATTGGTGTAGCATAGAAATTAGGAGAGGGGGTTGCCATTTTAGGTTTCGTCCTCATCAAAATTACAAGGTCCATCGCTAATAGTCCTCATGTTGCTTCAAAGTGCGATGTTAATAAACAATCAATCAATCAGTGAACAAGGTAGATTAAACAATAATTACAAAGTCATTATTTCGGCCCAAGTGCTTATCGTTCAATTCTACTTTTCCCTTTGGGGCGGAAATTTCAACAACATTTCACGCTCAGGGAATATTCGGTGTTATTATTCTCAAGTTCCCTCACCCACTGTATCTTTTTTAAAAATTTGCGATTTCAAATTAAGTTAGCAATTTGCTTCGACATTGCAAAGGAAGTCATTTCCTCTTAGTGTCCTTGCAATCTGGTTATCATAAGCAACAATGATTCTTATCTTCCTTTGTCGCGAAGATAATAGTGCAAACGAAGCTAGTTTTTTGGTAATATGGAATATTACTCATTCCAAACTTCCAAATGGAGGAGAAGAATGCATTAAAGTTGTCATCGCCTATTGACAAACAGCCCCATACAAACTTTGAACATATTTTCAAGCAGAAAAAGTTATCCAATTTTTAAATAAATTTATGATGTCGTAACACATACATCCGTTTATTATTCTGTATTCTTAAATGTTCCAAAAATATGCATTTTTTTTGCTTGAAAATTCAAATTTTAAATCTCATTCATTCCTGTACTCTGATCTGTCATTACTGTATAGGAAACAAGTTATGGAATACATTTTACCTCGGAAAAAATAGATTGACTCATACACAAAAAGGATGCATAAAATACTATTTTTTAAAAAATAGTGAAGTCAAATATAATGTTAATATTGGAATTATTTTCTATCCGAAAAAGTGTTCAGATTTCAGGTTCTTTTATTTAACATTACGCCAAGACCACCTTAAAAGATACTTGGAAGACATTACCGAAGTTTAGGATCAAGATAATACAAAACTGTTTAAATGTCTCGGTTCTTATGTCACGCTGTGTAACTGAGAGTCGCACGAGTGCAATTCGTTAAAATGTATCTGATGTCCTAAATGTTCTCGTACTGAAAATCTCTCAATGAATTTATTTTACAAAAATAACGAACTTTTAAAACAGCTATGTTCATGTTAATAGTGAAAAGTCTCTGTAGCATAACATAAATTTTTTTTTTTGAACTTATACTTACCAACAATGCTCAAAATGTCCGCCTCTTTCTAGGAGGTAAAACTGAACGTTTAAGATACTGAGAGTGACTTCTTGTATCGTTTGAGAAGTATGGCAAAGTTTAGATCGTCTACTGTTCGGGATTTTTTTTCGTAATCTTTGTTCTTTACATATTCGTTGGCTGATTACATTATTCTACCTCGTTCCCCTGATCAGAGCATTCCTTAAAATATAAAGGAATGCTCTGATCACTGGAAAGAGGCGGCCAAAGATATCTAGACATAATTCGATCGCATGAGCATGCTTTCAATATTCGTGTGACATATTGCGCCGTTTTCATTCAACCAAGAACCTCGTTCCCTTGGTCTGCACATTCTCTGTTTTTTTTTTCTGAGGGGACCTTTGAAGAATAAAGTTTATGAGAATAATTCGCAATCATTAAATTTTCTGAAAATTTACATATTATTCAAACTACATCAGAACTTACTTCCAGTATCTTGAAACACATTTCTCAAAATATGCGCAAATGAGTTCGTCTTTACCTCCTAGAAGGAGGCGGACGTTTTGAATATTTCTGTAAATGTAAACTCAAACTTTTATGATTGTTTATGATTGTACGAAAAAAATATCTAATCATTTTCCATATGTAAAAGCAGCTATAAATAATATCAAAGTAGAAAAGTTTTAAAAATGAAATGAAAAATTTGTAAGTCGCAAGCAGCATTCAGATGTAAATTTGAAGATTTGGAACATTTGAAATCTATTTTTTGTTATTTTGTGTGTACGTTTATTTGTGATTCTACTGAAGATGGATGGCTAGTATCTGAAATGATTCTGGTTGAAAAAGACATTGGTGAATTGAAGATAGACGAAAGAGGATCAGACAGTGAAAATCTACTTCCATAATTGAATGTCCCGATACTCTGTCCAAATTCAAAGTATTTACATTTACCAAAAAGCAGCTTGCAGTCTGATTCCAAATTTGGGGCAACATATTATGTACTCCACAAAGAAGTTGATAGTTAACTAATAATTATCTCACAAAAATGTTGCGAATGACTTTAAAAAAATTTACGCCAAATTTCAAAGGTTTGATCATTATGAAATGGTATGCTTTTTTTATCAATGCATTTTTATTATATTTGATTTTATTCATTAAAGTTTTGAGATGTAATTATTTCAAAATTGATTTTTTAATTGTATTTTCTTATAGATACATACTTTGTACATATCACTAAAGACTTGTGTAGAATATGTAACCATATAAGCTAAACTAAATTAAATTTCAAAGTATTGTAATAAATACTATGCCCCTTTAAAATACATTAAGAACTGGACTGTGACTCTTTTTGATAACATTTGTGCTCACCCCCGGTATGCAACGTAAAGAATTTCCTTTCCAGCACATATTATTACGCGGCAGGTCGGCTTTCAAATGTTAGACGGGTCCACTCTATTAATTAGCAGGTTCTTTGGGAGTAATACTAAATTTTATTCTGAGATGCTCTAGCATATGCAATACATTTCCTTTTAATTCGAAGCAATTAATATACACGTATACTAATACACAACAGTACCAATTCGAATTTTTCACAATCACCGAACACGGCAATTCAAAATACGTAATCAGATTATCCCACGAGTCGTATTTATTAACTTTCTACACGCTTAGTCCTTCACATACATATACTCTCAAGCTTCTCGATTTGTCTCGTGGCATCTAGTTTTGTCACCAAATTTGGCAACCACATTTGTAGCCAATGTCATTCCTGTCTATTCAGCATTACTGCTTTGCGTGTTCTCTCTTTGTTTGTAAAACCATCTATCCGGTGATTAAATATTTTCTGTAGGGAAGTGAACAAAGTCCAAAATTTCCCTAACGCTGTTAATTTGCCGCATATGATTTTTGAAAAGCTAGTTATTAAATAATAATCACTACAAAAGAAATGTGATTTTTAGTAGGAAGTTTACGGAAAAACAAGCATTTTCAATATTAAATTTATTTTGTAATTAAAATCCTGTTCCGTAAACTATTTTTTTATGTTTTTAATATTTATATTTTCTAGTGAATAGCCTTAAATGCTGGATTTCATTTGTTTCATGGCTGAACTCGAAATACTTATTTCATAATAATAATAATTTTTAATAGATGTTGTTGGATATTTCAAGAATTCTTTTATTAAGAAAATGAAAACAATGTTGAAAAGTATTGAGATATAATAACTTCAGTAGTAATTATATAGTAAATGACCATGTTGTACCAACAAATTGTAATATATTAATATAAACTCAGTTTGTGGGAATAAATTCAGTTGATATGATAATATCCTTAGTTCTGAATTTTTTTTCTCTGTAAATCATAAAACATTTATAATAAACAGCAAAATTAATTTAAATTTAATTTATAGTTACTGTAAACTGTAGTTATATTAACAGAGGTTTTTCGGTTTTAACTCTTACTGCTTTGCAGTTTTTTTGTTTTTGACATTTGCACAGCACAATATGATTTATTTTGGCCTTTTTTTTTTCTTGACAATATATTTCCCAATTTCTTGCTGATGTAGGAAACATGTTAATTGGGTAAATAAAATTCAATTATATATCACTTAAAGGCGTTGCGAATAAAGTCAATTACACGTCACGCCTGTTTTAGAATAAAAAATTCGGGTATGACCCAGACGGAAAATTGCCCATTTTTAATGCGAATTAATTTAGATAATTTTAACTATGCAATTTTCATTATTTTAATTGGAGAATGTTTATAATAGTTCTAAGGTGTTCTTGGAATTCCATTGGATAACGCTTTAAACATTTTTTTATGGTTATTAAATAACTTAGCTGAGTAATTACCGTAGACTAACTCTGTAAAACCATGTTTTCCGCTAGCAGAATATATAAATCTAATTCCTATAATTTTTCTTTCTAATAGTTGTTAAATTACTTAGTCGAGAGAAATTATGTGAACAAAATACATTAGACCATATTCCACAAGGCGAAGGATGTGCAAATTCTGGATTTTCTTGGAATTTATATAAGAAAAAATTTGATATTAAAACACCTTTGCTTTTATTGTAATAGGATGGAGTTACTGAGTATGTATTTTTGGCACATTATTGATCTATTATCTGCAGAAAAACTGAGCTTAATAAAATATTTTCAATTTTGTAAAGCATTCTAAAATCTTAAGTTCCAAGCAGAACATGGATTTTTAAACTAATCAAATATTAAATGATTTTAAAGCTCAAACTAAAACAACAATAGCAATTTAAAGCTTGAAATTTTTGGTGAAAAATTTATCAAAAAGTGCTTTAAAATAAACCCTAAACTTAAATTAGAATATATATATATATCAAAGGTCGAAAAATATGGAGATTTAAGATAATTTTAAGTGTAAATTAGTTAATAATACTTGCAAATTCAATATACTCCAAAAATATCAATACCGAGGAGTATGGAACAAAAGTGTTTAGACAAAGTGAGTAGATTCAAAAGTAATAAAGAGTGAAATAGATACTAATATATTTTAAAATAAATGTAATAATAGAACATATTTCAAAAAATTGAGATATGCCGGATTCTATTACGAGGCTGGCTCTAAATGTACTTGTGTTTGAAAACAGATGACATCGTTAAGGTAAATTGTTGTTAGCATTGGGTGTTTCCATCTGTTAAACGGAGTCGAAGCAAATTTGACATTGATTCATAAGTTAGTTTTGATTTAATAGTCATTTGCATCCAAATCAAAATTTTATTGCTGCCGCGTCGAGTTGTCGACCCCATTTTGCGTCGAGTAATCACCGTCGGTGAGACCTGGATTCATCATTAAGCAACAGAAATCAAGACATTGAGTTGCTTCCGGTGAATCTGGCGATCATCCTCGCCTTCTTTGTCGTGATGAAGAATATTTGAGGTGCAAAAGGCATCATGATCAAAAATATGAGTAACTGAGATTTAAACTGCTATCTCGTGCGTCATGATGCTTGTTACAAAAAAGCTTTTTCGATGCTACGAGCTCCATCTCGTAGAATTTCTAAGGACTTATTGAATGACCCTGACACGATTAATTTTTTTCATGCGATAAATTTTCCTGGTGAAAAAAAAATGACGAAACTCACTTTTGGAACTTTCCTCGCAGAAGATCTTAAAACTGTGGGTCACTTCAATCAACAATTTCCTTAAAACCAAACGAATCAACATTGATACCCGCAATTTACATTAAGCACTAAAATACAGAATAAATGTTATCCAGATGTCGCTCGGTTATTTCTTGGAAATAATTATATCTTTACGATACACCTTCGTAATTAATCGCTTTCTCTAAGTAAAAAGGATTCAGAAAGGAATCTGGATTAAAATTATGAATAATACTATTCGTTATTGATACATAAACTCATTCAGATCTTTAATACTTATTCAGTATTTATATTTTTAGATACATATAACCATTTTTTTTTCTTTCTTACTATTCAGTTACCTTGTGTCTTCGCACATTTAGTGAACCAACTGGTGCAAAACTCAATATGAAAAATAACGTTACTGACGCACAACAAACATATTCATCTTTAATCAACAAAACAATATAGTTCTTATTTAGTCTTAAAATTGTAAATTCATTGTCTTTTACTTCAGTCATTCGTGTTAATAACAAAGTCATTAAAATAACAAAAAGTGCATAAAAATAAAGAACTGGAAGTAAGCAAGAATGAAGTAGAAGACACACAAAAAATGTGAGCGTATAACTAGCAATCAGTTTATTGTGGAATTCAGGAAAATACCTATTAACAGAGAGTTCCTCTTCGAGGATGGCTCCACAATGTAGAACAAATAATTAAGCTCTGCGTATGGTGCCATCAATGAACAGTGGCCTACAGTACAATAGTACTGGGAGGCATCAAAAATATTTTTAATGCTTGTATGTTTGACTTTTTTCAAATTTTTAATAAAGAATCGTGACAAAATGACAAACTGAGAACCATACCTTTAAACTGGACAATATCGGTCAAAAAGTGTGAGTGATGATAAAGTTTAATTAATATATTGATTTTCTGCTAGAAACAAGGTGTAACTGTGATCTACACGTTTGAAAAAATGGAAGAAAAAGGGATAAAAATTGATTCACAAGAAAGAAGACCTTGAAAATAGAGGGTATCTCGGGGGCGTTCCATCCCCATATTTCCCCAAAACAGTAAACCTCAAAAGGAAAAAAAGTTCACTAAGGAGCTTCGGTGTCTGTCAAACAAGGACATCTGGTAAGGCTAGTTGAAATGATAAACGTATAATTATTGACATATTATTTTTTTCAAGCTTATACCCTTACCTTTCTCTACCCGGGTACCCAGCTCCGAAATCGGAAATAAGGTCTGGGGAATAGGGTAACTCCCTGTGGTTATTGTTCATTGATCGTTTTTCCTTTTTCGAAGTCCATATGACTCCCTTCGCTTCCGAAACAATCCCCACCGTAACTTTTCCAAGCTGTGAGACCGTCTTCGTCTTCTTTCCCCCTAGATTCAGTGGAAGCTACCCATTTTTTGAAACTTTGCTTGGTTTCCTATTTATAATAGTGAAATCAATTTGATTGACACAACAGCAGTCAAATTTTTTCAGCAACAAAAATCAAAACTAACTTATGTCAGTGTCACATTAGTTTTAGCGCCGTTTAACAGATGGCAACTCACGATCCTGACATCAATGTACGTCTACAATGCCAACTGTCGTCAGAAAGAGGAACTTTTTAAGCCTTTCTCGTATTAACTTCATTAAGTTGACGCTCGTGGTGTGGTAGTTAGGAGAAGGGGTGCCAGATCAGGTGCCGTCCTCGAATATCGATATCATGAAAAAACTTCAAAATGTTAATTTTAAGTATTAGAATGCTGAGATATCACTTCTTTTTTACTTAAATATGATTTCGTGTGCACATTTTCTAAAGTTTACTAGAAATGCAAGAATAAGAAACGGAACAAAACTGACGTTTTTCCATGAAGAATGTCTGGGCAACATAACGAGAAAATAATAAACATGTGAATTTTGTACTGCATTTTGCTGATACAGTGGAGCTTCGTTTAACCAAGCATCTCTCATATCGAGTCATTCGCAAAACGAGCAAAATAAATTGTATTGTAAAAAATGATTTGCTAAATAAGCGGCGTTTCGTATAACAAGTGATGAGAAAAGGGGATTTAGCGGGTTGTTTTTTATTTTTAGAAATGTATTACTTTGAAGTTTAGAATGTCATTGAGAAGAGTCACATCGTAAGACTGCATGAAGATGATACTGTCGGATTGCACTTCTTATCGGTTGCGCAGAAGATACAGATTTATACTTTGGGCTGAATTGGATACAAAGAAGTTATGCTTCCAATCAGGTAGGCTCAGGAAGAGCTACATGGACTTCAAGAAGGGAAGATCGAAACATTGTCCCAGATAGCGAGAAGCACTCCAACCACTACACGCTACTCAATGATGCCCTGATCTCGCATTATTTCAGAATTGTAGCCCTTCTCTGCATCACCTTGTACCATCAGTGTAAGGTTGCAAGCTTTTGAATTTCGTTCGTGTCGCTCGTAACACATCCGGAAAGCAGAGTGTAACGTTATGCGATGTGATTGAGTTGCGTTTGCTGCGACTCTCTTCAACAACAACGCCAGAAGTTAAAACGCCTTATTAACTAGTCTAGTTGATTAAGGTGTAACAAAAAGTGACCGATAAACTTTTCTTCAAACCCAATAGACAAAGGTTCATAACAGCCGCCGGGTCTTCCCAGGTTACGCTCTCTCTCCCTCCACAGGGTCGAAAATCACTCAACACCGAAGTACTTTGGCTGGTTGGTTGCGTAAATTAAAATCAAAACAAGTTTAGAGCGTCTACGATTCCATGCCCCGATGTGTAGCAAAATGCATTAGAAATAACTGTGGCCCAACATTCCATTGAGAGTTGTAATGATTTTGTATTTTGACCACTAAATTTTGTCATACTCACGCTCGGCGTTTAATCATTTTTTGTTGTTGGGGAGTATTAACTTACTTTCAAATATCAGTTCAATTTTATTTTTTTTTCCCGCTCCCTATTTTTTTTTTTTTTTTTTTTTTTTTTTTGACGATGAGTTTTGAATATTTTTTTAGTCATGGAATGCATTATTGTTTATATATTAAATTACATGGGAAAGAATGTTTCACAGTACGAGTAATTCTGAAACGAATCTTGTTCGGTGATCGAAGTTCCTCTGTAAATATATTCTTAAGTACTTTTTTAATGCTATGCTTGAAAATAAGTGCTTGTGTTCATCAATATAGTGCGGCCGGGGTAACTTAGTGACATGATCATGAACTCTCGGTCGGCATTGTTTCCATCGAGTCGTGAGTTCAAGCCTTGATGCCACTAAAGAACCACCACGAAGCCGGACTGATGCACATTAAATCTGGTCGAGGTCCCAATTCCTCCCGTTGTTGGGGTGTGGAAGTTTTTTGAAATATTTTTTGGTTTGGTTTTGTTAACGTCGTATTTGAAACAACACGAGGGGCCACTGGCGTAATTTTGAACCTCGGTCAAGTGAGAAGGACGACACCTGAGCTGGCATCCCTCTCTCTCCTAACATACCACGCCATCGGGAGGACTTTGGGCCCCGGCCGATTCAACTTGCTTCAACCCCGGTTACACGGCGGACGACTGAACGAAAACCGCCAGCCTAGGCTACTGCGGCCACAGTTTGGAGAGAGAAGTGCCAATTTAGGTATCGTCCTATCACTTGGCTGATGTTCAAAATACAGATTCGTCTAAAATAGCCGTCGTGTTGCTTCTGAGTGCGACATTACTGTACAGTCAATCAATTAATCAAAATCATCAATATAATAAGTTCAATTCCGAATTTTGGCCCCATTTCTTATCATCTCTTGGTTAACTAACTTTCAGAAAACTTAAAACTCTAGCAATAATATAAAATCTAATTATTTTGATATAATTAAACTAAACTATTACAATTAATTTAGTTCTGTGATATAATTTACTATCAAATGTGATTAAAAATTGAACATATAGGTAAACTAAAATTGACATTTCGATTTTACTAACGAATTGAAGTGCAATGTATATTTAACATCGTATCATTTCATTCATATTAATTAAAGTTAAATGAAATAAATCTCCCACCACCCCCGCAAAAAATATCTGGCACCCTCCCCCTTTGCTGCTCTAAAATAAAATTGAAAATTGAAATAAAATTATCAATCTTTTGTTTACATATAAAAAAAAGTATTGCATACATATTGCAAAACTTTCTTAAACTAAGAAATGTAAAATAAATCCAAATTGTTGAGATAAATTTAGAATAATAATATAATTACTTTTTTTTAAAAAAAAGTTCATTTGCTAATCAGATATACAAAAGCTTTATTTAGATAATGCAGGATACCGATGAAAACTAATGATAAATGTTTTTTTTGTGGGAGACTTTTCCCATTCATAAAATAAAATTTAACTAACAACACATTATGTTTTATTTTTATAAAATTTTAAATTTATCTCGCTAAAAAAGGAAATATTAATGGTTGTTGATTTCTTTTATTATTATTTTGAGACAGAGATAGATTTGATTCTGACTCATAAATTGAACCTTTTAATGTGTGTGTGTATATATATATATATATACACACATATTTTTACATTTCTTTCTGGATTTTTGTCTTTTTAAATATTTTAAATTATTCTTTCATAAATTTTCAGTATATATATATATATATATATATATATATATATCGCGTTCTCTATTATTTCAAAAATGTTATGTGTGTGTGGTAGCAGGAAGACAAAAACAGAACTTCTACTAGCAAATACTTAATTGATAAATACAACTATCATTCAATTTTTTTTTTCAACTTCTTTGGCCCCTCAAACTGACTAGCACGCCGTCCAGCAATCTCCTTCCCCTCATCCCAAATAAGCCCCCGCGCGTTGGTCATTTATTCTGGTCTGTGACAGAAGACATCCCTCACTCTTAGAATCGTCTGCATTGGGGATCGAAAATTCTCGATCGACCGGTTCTTAAAATATTTTCCCCCTAAAAAAGGAATTGAGGCCCCCTCGAAGTTCATCGAGCACCCCTCCCAGTTCACGCCTTCGTTATGACCCCTACAGGTGCCCTGGGTCAAGGTGATATTTTGTGGAACATTTTTCTTAAGTGAGTGCAAATAGAGTACTGTCTGCTTGGAGAAATCGTTTCAAACCCACGGCCTATATCGAATATTTTTTGCTGCGCAGATATCTTAACAGCGTGCATCAAACATTTTACTTAAAGAATATAACAGTTTAATTTTTTTTAAATTTCCAATCACACAAAATTATTGATAATCATTCGCTGGTAGACTATTAGTAGTGTTGAATCAGCGCATCTCTGCCCTCACCATCACTAGCGAATATTTTTGCAACTGATTATAAAATAATAACAAAACCGCCATTGGTCCTCTACTGCATGGTGTTCGGTACACTAAATATTCGACTTTTAGGGAACAAAAAAGATCTTCGAGATTGTCTTCACGTAATGTTTAAGAATGGGACCCGAAATCGGAACATTTTTTCCGATGAAAAAGCGCGCTAACATTAATTTTACAATCTGACTTATCTATTAGAGAATAATGTATTTTGTAATACCACTCATTGCTCTCTCAACCAATTCTCTTTTTTTTTAATGATGTAAAATGTATTCCGTATTTCGTCGACGAAACTGTTATGTTGAATGACTTTTAAATACATGTATTCGCGTGAAAAATTGTGTATTTTTTTTCTTAAATATTTCTAAATTTTAAGAATACTGCATCATAAACGGATGTTTGGATTGCAAAGTCGCAAATTTATATGAAAATTAGAACAATTTCTTGCGTGGAAATGTGTTTGGAATTTCAATCAGGTCCTTTATCATAAGGCGAAGTTATATTTATTATTTTGGACGGTTTTTCTGCGTTCCTTAAGTTAATTATACAAACAAAAATGTTGATTTTGCCTAAAATTTTTCATTGTTTTACATTAAGGATTATTTATCTATTTCAGAAAGAGTAAGAATAGAATACATTTTTTTGCTAACATAAAAGTTTAAAACATCTGCTTAATAATATGTAATAACGTAGTGATAGTGACAGCTGCAAAAATGACGAGTGAAAGTTTTCGCAAAACTTTTGTGATTCTTGTTTTAGTACGTAATATAGCTAATATTGCTTCCATGTAATTGAATAATAAATGCTTACTGTTGGAATTGTTTTATTATATAAGCATATTCATAATTTGTTTCGGATGAAAAATTTTAACTCATGTAATGCGAAGAAACTGGCTATTGTTAAATTTCGTACTTGCAAGAATATTAGGTGTCATCTTTTTCAAGAAAATTAAGTCTACAACCAATACTCGCCTATATTTGTAATTTTACTGATGAATTAAACTTGTCGCTGATTCATTAAATACATAAGTTAATCTTTTTTCCTGATCACGGAGAAATTTTTTTTTTAACTTTGTTTGACTTCAAGGAAATATTTTTTTTAATTTTACAAACACCAGTATTGAAAACGCGTGAATGTATTATTGGGTGAGGAGGAGGCTGAAATTATATAGTACGCTGGTAACTTCACCTCTAGAACCGGCCCTGATACATGTTACATATGACAACTTATAAATATTGCTTACCATACATAATATACGCGTGCAAAAAATTATAATCATATACCCCATCCATTTCCCTTTCTGTTTTTGTCTTTTCGATATGGGTTCTTGTAATAAATTAATCACAATAAAACTAATGAGAAACATTGCTTACGGTAATAAAATACAAAGTGAAGTTTAACAAAATAAAATGGCCGCATTCTATCGAATCAGAGTTTATCGAAGAAGCACTAGACGCGGTCTTCCTGTGAGCATCTGAGAATTACAACTTTCCATTAACATTATTATTTGCAGGGTCACTACTTGCATTATTATTTGCAACTTACCTTTTTTTTTTATTTTTGTTATCAAGCAAGTTATTTATAGAAATTACATCAAATTAAAGGAACAAGCATGTAACGACGTATACATTGTATGGGAACAAATATGTAACCCATACAACGCATGTTTATTTTACAATGGTACGCAAAAATGAAGGAAGAAGTCGAAAAAGTAGTACATCAGCGGGACGAGACAAAGAGGACAGAAAGACCAATCAGGAGCGCGGCACGGTAGCACATGGCTAGACGTAATGCGGGAGTGTCGGAGCGGGATAATGCACGCCGGCAGTGTAAGCTCAGTATTTCTGGGAAAGCGATTGCACAATGTATATCAGTTTTTACGACGTCGAGTTGCTGCCTCAGGGGGAAATGTCGAACAATCAATCTATTAGACGACATCTGGATGATTTTACCCGAGGTCGAATCATTGGAAAGATAGATGAAGGTCGAGGTGTGACAAGTATGGCTGCGGAGTTCGGGATTGCTCACAACATCGTTTCACGACTTTGGAGAGAATTTCAAACTGCAGGAACAGCTGTCCGATGGTTCAGCAGTGGTCGTCCAAGAGCACCCACACTAGCGTACAACCAGTATATTGCTCTACAGGTCAGAAGGCACAGGCGACAGACAGCGGGAGAAATCACTAGACACACGGCGCAGACGATTGGACGACCGATATCACGTTTTACCGTAAACAGGAAGCTGCACAGTGGTGGTCTGTTTGCACGACGACCTGTGTACCTTTAACATTTGATCATTGGATAAGGCATTTTCTGTGGTGCCGGAAACACCAGAATTGGACTGATAATCATTGGAGACAAGTATTCTTTACGGATGAAATCAGGTTTAGTCTGAGTAGCGATTCTGGACGCATACACATCTGAAGAGAACGGGGAACCCGCAATAACTCTTCCAACATCATCGAAAATACTGGTTTTGGAGGTCGTGGTGTTCTCGTTTGGGGAGGCATTATGCTTGGTTGCCGTACCGTGCATCGCATCTTCGAAGGAGGTTCATCATCGAGACCCTCTGTTACAACGAGATTCTCCTTCCGTATGTGAGTCTTCTTAGAGGCTCTATGGACCCGCAGTTCCTTTCCATGGATGCACCAGCTCATCTCACAGTAACTATCAAAGAGCTATTGGACAATGAGAATATTGAACGCATGGATAAGCCAGCAAGGTCTTCGGATCTAAATTTCATCGAGCGTATAGGGAGACCCTTGGCATAACGTAACTACTTACCGCCAATAACAATTGATGGTACAAGACGAATGGGCTACAATGTCTCAATAACTCATTGACAACCTCATACTCAGCATGGCCAGACGATGTGAAATCTGCATAGCGGTCAATGGAAATTATATCCCCTACTAAAGTCTGGATATTTCTGGCTGGACACCTGTCACGTGGATGTTTCGGCCTTCAGTTGCATTGTGCTCCATGCTACATTTTCAGTAAAGTTCCCGTTTATTCATTTGATTTCTTTTTTCGTAAGTTTTGCTCACATTACTCATGTTCTTACGTCTTGGGGATCTTATGATATTGTTTGTGTTGATTTGGGAAGCGTTTGCGTAACGTTATATTGAAAAATCCATCTCCTCCTTGTTTTTTGCTCACCAGTGTGCATATTATATCTACTAAAAGTCGATTTATATCTGAGCTGGCACTCCAATTTCCAAACATCCACATCACACCAACATCAAGATTTTGAACCTCCACAGATTTAACGTGTATCAGTCCTGCTTCACAAGTCTTTTGCGGCATCAGCACTCGACTGAAACAGTAATTATTTCAGAAGCGACAAAATATTTGCAGCCTTTTAGTTGTTTGCACTTCTCGGTTATTAACTCTATCGATTTATAGGATCCGTTTAAAAATAGCACTCCTGGTCAGGTCTTTTTCATTGTTATATCATATTAGTATAATGAAATCAGAATTATTATGAATTGTTTTTCTTTTCTGCTTTGTATGTAATTCAATATGCTTGATTATTATTGCGATGCATTTACTCAGACCATGTCATGAATAAAAATGTAGCCTATGTCTTGTTACAGTACAATAGGATTTAAGTAAAGTGACCAACCCTTTTAGGTAGTTTTACACTCTTTTTTTGTGAATCGTACTCCTTTTAAAACCTGTACAAAAATAATCTTGAGTGCATCATTTTGTATTCCAAACAGTATAAAATCTATTGCATCTATTTCGTGAAACCTCTTAAAGGTTCGCATGTGTAAAGTTGTTTCTGATTAAGTATAGGTGCATACCGGATTTTATGTACGCTGTAATGTTGATGGATGGTGCATTTTTACTGTTCACCGAATAAGGATAGCGCCATTGCGGGGATTCCCCTTGGAGAAAACCAAAGTGATTCGGCTTAGTTTTAGTGCGTTTATTGGAGATGAAGTGTTATTTACTTTTTGATTACTTCAATTAAATAAAAATTAAAGAAATGTAAGGGTATTTTCCTAAGAACAATAATTATTGTTATATAAAGTCTCTTTTTTTAAAAAATTTTAAATCAATATTACTCTTATAAACCTATTTGCGATTTAACTTTAATTTCTCTTATGAATTAAATATTAATAGTTCAAGTATAAAATAATTTTTTAGAATGTATTATGAGTGGTTCAAAGCGAAGTAAAAATCGCTTTAATGAATTTTTTTTTTTAAAAAAAAAAAAAAGTTTCCATTAAATGAATAAAAAAAAAAAAAAAAAAATAAAAATTAAAAATAAATTTAAAAAAAAAAAAAAAAAAAAAAAAAAAAAAAACTATACAATTGATAAATAGGATATTCATAAAATATATAACTGATTGAAGCGGGCTCAATTTTTTTTTACAATTCTAATCATAATACCCGATGGAATTCTGTTTGTATTTTAAAAAAAAAAAAAAAAAAAAAAAAAAAAAATGGTCACCTCAATTTAGGACAAATAATTTAATTAAAAATTTTACGTGAATTATTGGTTAATCTAAATTTCTTACTAAAAGTAAATCTTTTTTAGCTGAAATTTTGACGTTTTTGTTCTGATTAAAAATATTTTGCAAAATAAATCCTTAACGTTAATTAAAGCAAATATTACAGTATGAAATATATTTGTTTCTAATTGTAAAGAAATATAAACGTATTTTATAACAAAGACAGGTAAAGGAATCAGCAATTACTATTTAATTACACGTATAAATTTTAGGAGTATCCAATTCTTTATTCTGAAAACGTTCAGTTAGTCCATTCCGAGATTTTTGGTAAAAAGCCATAAAAAATTGGCTATCAGAAATCCAGTAATCGCAAGTCTATAACTGAAGTAGTTCTTCATTCGATTAATAGATGGCACTAGTAGGATGAAACCGTTACTTTTCATTGCCCATGTTCAAGGTTATAAGGTGTTCAACAGACCGCAAAGCCAGACACCGAAATCTTACTCCTGACGGCTAACTATTTACAACGTTGCATTTTTTTGTGATTCAAAAAACATTAGATGAAATACATGTTCATCCAAAATGGAAATATTTGCATTCATCATTGTTACGAACAGAATTTTTGCCTTTGCGGTTTGTTTGAAAATTTAATTTTAACAGCAGCGCGCAATTTTTAGGGATGATTTTGAAACTATCGTCGATTTCGAAGGAAAAAGTTTCGAAAAAATCTTTCCTAGGATTTCAAAAATAATTCGAAGGAAATTCGTAAGCATTTAAGCAAGAGTGTATTACACGTGACACAATTTTATACACGTGTTCTATATATTCACTGCTGATCATTAATGCTCGGTAGGAGTTATTTGGAAGGAAAAAAATCGTATGGCTTACTTATTATTATGGTAAAAATATAAAATTAAAAAAAATGATAAATACAATGTGTAAAATTTGTTCAAAAAATTTCTAGTTAAAATTAACATGTAATGAAATAAAAATAAATAGATGATGAACTTTGATAAAATGCATATTATGTAAAAAATATTTAAAGGATATGAGTAATGTGCTATATTTATTATTTTTCTCAAAGCGGGACATTGCTAATTTTTACATAATAGTTATTAATATGACCATTTATTTTTTCTTCAAAGGAGGACATCTACTAATTTTTAGGTAACAGTCTTAAATATTGGCGTTTATTTTTTTCCTTTAAGCGAAGTATGTATTAATTAGTAGGTAAGGGCTATTAACATGAACTTTTATTTCCCCCCCCCCAAAAAAAAAGACTCCTATAAATTTTTAAATAATTGTATGCATAATTAAGAAATGAAAAGCATATTTCATCAAATTTTTTATTTATCATTAAAAACAAACAAAAAGTGAATACACGATAATAAATTATTTGTATAATATAATACTTTTCCTCACACGGAACAAATTTGCATTAGAATGTTTGGCGTTGATTTCAAATAAGATTGAAGTTCTTGACACGAGCTCTGAACATTTATTTTGATAATTAACATAGCTCTGTGTGATTTGTGAGCAACTGTGTTTTTCAGCATGAAAATACCTCCATTAGTGCGCTGTTTGAAACAGCGGGTTGCTCTCTTGCTGTGTGAAAAAGGAATCTTATTTGGAGACATCAGGACAGTCTATTTAAAAAGGGATGTTCAAAACAGGACGTATGATCACATTAGGTACGAGTATACCAATTGAAATATTTTTCGGGAATCTTTTAATTAATTTGAGTGAACGAAATCGAGCATCAGTAAATAAAACACGTTAAAAACTAAATCAGTGATCGTGTATTATAATCAGAAATGTATCAGAAGTAAAATAGTTTTTAATGAATTGCTTAAAAATATTATTGCAAATAAAAATGTTCAATTCTATTTCGAAATTAAAAAAGTGTAAATTAAATGCTCTAAAATGTTGAAGAGAACTTTTGAAGTTAAAAGGCAACATTACTTAGCATAATTAATACACTACGGATGTAATCATGCGTAAAACATGAATGCCATCTGATCGCTTGCGTACCTATAAATTAACCCTTTCTCGGGCAGCCAATTTCATCCATTTTCGAGCACTAGGTTAGCGTGGAATGAAGGAGATATTGTTTTATATATATAAATATTTATAAAGATATTATTTCATAAATATTTTTTTCTTTTCGTGTTGCACTGCATAAAAAGAAATAAACCGCTTGAAGTGACCTTTAATAGCTCCCTATTTTAGCGGACCCTTTTTTTTCCCGCCAAAAAAGGGTCTTAAGTCAAGTTAATTTTATCTAATGAGCTAAATAAAATTCTTTTTTTGAATCAAAATCAATAAAAAAAACATTACTAACAAAAAATAGTCTTATAAAGATTTTTATTGCAATCTAATAGCTAATGTATATCTCTATGTGTATAAAAATAGCCGCAACCATGAAATATTGGTAGAATATACATAAATGTTTATCATTTCTTTAAAAAATTTCTTGTTATGTATAATTATTTTGTATTAATCAATGTTAGGTCCCATTCAACACTCATTTTCTAAATTTATTCGTGGATTCGAGTAATGACTCCTCAAAGTGATGACCACTACACAGCGGAGTTTCTGCACATTAAATCCGTCTAAGTTCCAAGTCCTCATGTCGGAGAGGAGTTTGGAGAAAGGGAGTTGTGACTATCATTTCCAACGAATTATTATTTGTAATTTTATTTAAATGAGCCATCGAAATTCAAAAAAGTTCAGTCAGCAAGTAGTCAGTCAATTGTGTAATCAGACAGTCAAATTTTTAATTCTATTTATTCTCGTCTAAGAGTAATCCAAAATCGATATTATTATTCCGAAAGGGGAGCAAAATCCTTCTCACTTCCTCACAACGAAAAACTTTTAATAATATAAAATTCTTCTTACCTCATTAAATTCAAAAATGGGACAATTATGCCGGATCCAATTCCAATATCAGCAACTGAATAATCTGTTGGCATCACTGTTGCATGCTATCTATAAATTAATGAGTGATATCTGAACTTCTGACTCCTCGCAACAGAACACATCTAGGCTCGCTGTCCATATATTTTCCGATCTCTCTCTCTCTCTCTTTCTTCTCTTCTTCACAACTTCAATTTACATATAATAACGCTAATTTACTTAAGTCACAGATTATTCGCAAATCAAGGTACTCAAATCAAATAACGTCTTAGAAAAGTTCTTATGGTTAACTGAAGGAGAGAAAACCCGTTACAGGGTGCCATCTGAGTTGTCATTTTTGTCACTTGACTGAGGGTGAAAATTCCGTGGTCCGTCGCCAATAGCCCTCGTATTCCTTCTCGGTGCGACGATAATAAAATGTCGATCAATTCCTTAGACGTTTTTCGCATCCTCAAAAAGTCTATTAGAAGTTCGTAGCACGCTTTGCTGGTACAATAGATACGAGTATCTTTGTGGAGCAGTAGTTGTATGGGAAATCAACAAACATTAGATGAGGAACCCCCAATCTTTTTGTGCCTTCTAGCACGTTCTAAGATACCATGGAAGGGAAAGCACATTTCTTTCTTTCAAATGCGATCGTACAATAAACAAAAAAATATAACGTTTTATTTAGGGAAATGCCGATTAAATGTGGATTCCCCTTCGTCATAGGCTCCATAATGCAGAACAAATAATTAGGTTCCTCAAACGACGCCATCTACAAACAGCGCCTTCCGAGGCTTGACTTCTTCAGGAGAGTATGACCATCAATTACCCGAGGCTCTACAGTGATATTTTTAATTTCCCTTGGAGTTTATTGTCTTTGTTAAGCACAGGTGCCGTGTCCCCGGGATATCCTAGTGATCCTTCTCTATTTTTGACCTTCCTCCTTGTCAAACATATCCCCCCCCATTTTTTCTAATATCTTCACCACAGTTTCATCTTGTTTGGCGCAATATAGCCACTTCTGACTCTTGTACTATTAAACTCCACCATCACTCACATCTACAAACAGCATCATACAATTAAGCAATACTGAGAGGGGTTAAAAATATTTTTTTTGCGTGTACATTTCACATTGTTTAATTTTTAACAAGTAATCGGGACAAAATGACAAACCGGCCGGATGTTAGGACCATACTTTGAAACTGGGGCATTCCTGTTCAAAATGGGCCGCCTGGTAATTCTAGTTAAAAATGATAAACACACATATAATTACAAACAAGTAATTCTTTTTCAAATATTTATGCTTATATTTCTCTACCTGCTCATTAACTAAATAAAAAACCTTACAAAACACATACACACATTTCATTAAAAACTTAAATATTTGTTCAACACAACAACGGGCACACGTAAAAACGTCGGTGGGCATAATGGACATATGGCTGGGATCTCTGCTTTAATGTAATAACGCAATGTATAATATATTCTGCTGGCAATTGAAATTGCTACACCACGAAGACAACATGCAATAAATAAAAACATGCTGGGATTTCAGTACATTCAGAATTAGCATTTCAGCGCTATTTCAACAAAGTAACTATAAGTAATGTCACCTAATGCCTATATAAAAGAGAAAATTGTACAGCTGGTTTCTCACGGGGAAGTCGTATTCAAACGTTGGTTGTTTGAGTAAAAATTGTTTGTTAAGCTTCAAGTATAAAGGAAGAAATTCCTACCCACTTTTGTCTAAATTCGATAATCGATTATCACTGCCTACCTAGACTACTGTTTATCGTCCCATGATATTGCTGTTAGCGTTGGTGGTAATCCAACGACTGTCTAACGAATATGAAATTGTTCTGAATGACCATACAAAACGTCATGCAAGATTACAATGACCCTGCCCAATAGGACAGACATGTGTCCGCAGGATCCGACAATCGTAAAAATATCGTACAGTCATGTGACGTACCGCAAGACAATAAATTCATTTGCAGGACAGCAAGAGTCCACACAGACGTTCTGCAGCTCCACGTCCATTGTTGTGACTTTGCTTTCCGCTGCAGCAGAGAGCGGGTGCGAAGGAGCTAGTTTTCGCCATCTTGGAAGATTGTTTTCACTACTTGGCCGAGGAGGCCGTTTGAACTTAGTTGACAGAGACGTTTCGAACTCCCGGTCTTTGGATACAAAGAAAACTTGCTCTCTTCCTCTTTGCAATTCTTTAGACAACCGAGCCGAAAAGGAATTCCCTGTCGGGGTCAGTTATTAGGCGCTTTTAACTACTATCGTTGCTGAAGAGATCCGCTGCATACTCACCGTCCCATAACATCGTGGTAATACGAAATGAACAGAGAAGAAAACTTTTTGACTGTTGAAGGGCTTTTTGGACGATATTTAGAAGAAGTTGTTTTTTTTCAGTCATTACTACAATTGATATACGTCCGATGTTGTATTTATTGAGTGTCGTCTTAGAAAGTTTCTATTCACGTCATCGGTAGTCTGTAGTTGAGATGGTGGATATAACACATCAATCAATAACTCCCGAGACTAACCCAGAGATGGCGCTCGTAATAAACCAGTAACCAGGTCTTTCTAGAGTACTAACCTTTGCTTGAAACGTGTCAAAATTTTAAGTCGATCGGACCAGGAAAAAGATTTTTTGAAGTGAAGTGAAAAAGGTTTTTTCCAAGTGGGTGCCGCGATTGCTTTCGATGGAACAAAAACAGCAACGAGTCGATGATTCAGAAAGCTGTTTATCGCTATTTACTCGCAACAAAAAAGATTTCTTGCAAAAAGAAAAAAAAAAATTTTTTTTGGAAAAAAAATAAATAAAAAAAAAAAGGATTTGGAAAAGCATTGGAACGATTGTATCACCCTAAAAGGTGTTATGTTGATGAATAAAAAAAAAATTTGCAAAAAAAATGTTGTTTTCAATTTTAGACTCGGGAGTTATTGATCGATGTGTTATTACGCCGTATTCAATTGTATCACTAGTCATCTCTTTTTTTTTTTTATGATTCTTGTCTTACTTTAGCACACAGAGACAAGTTTGGATTGGGGGTGTATGTAACCAGTAGTTATAGGTTGTACTGCCATCCAGTGGCGTACCAAAAATTAATTTTGGGGTTTGCATATAGTCTTCGCCATGAAAGAAATAATAGTCTAAATTTAGCATTATCACTTGGTAAAAACTAAAGAATTCGTTACATCAATCTTGCTTCTCCTTTTAAATCAAATCAAAGATGTTACTTTATGCTTCAAATTGGCATTCGGAATTTTTTTTCCATTTGAGTTAAAATAATTTAAAAGCGACTGCTGTTTCCTCTTACTTATTGTGGAATAAAAAAAATAAGAAAAAGATTCAATCATAATTAAAGTTATAAAATTATAAACGTAACAATTTGTTTAAAAGAAAATTGTTTGACCCAGATTTCCTGAGGTACTGTTCGCTTACGACAGCAGAGACTCAGACAATTCAAATCCGTAAAGAGGGAAAGCATTGAGAAAAGCATTTTCGAAGACCTGTTTTAAGCATTTGTAGATCACTGTCAGGGAGAAAATAATGCCTCTTGTAATTCTTTCTCTAGGAAAATGTTTTGGGTGGGGCGTTTTCTAAAAGGATACACCTCTCTCTCTTTGCCTTTAAACATTGACCCAGAAGAACATTTTCGGAGACAGCAAAGATTTTTTTTTCTTTTTTTAGGAATTAGTTTAAATGAAATAATTTTTTTCTCTTATTGATAAATAATGTAAGCATATGAAAAAAGGGAAAAAAAAGTTCATCGTTTTTAAAGTTTAGAGTAATTGTAATAGAATAATGAAGTAATTATCCTGAAATATTTAAACCTCCCAAAAAAATCTTGGTTTGTGCACATGTCCCTTTGCATCTCTCCCTGAGTACGCCACGGCTGCCATCTAGTGTTTAAGTCTAGCGTCATCGTTTCGATGTTCAGAGTTTTCACCACTGTGAGGGAATGTTTTTCACCCCGTGCTGGACAGTCGGTTGACCTTGGAAACAGGGGCGATTCAAGCTCCCAACCTAAAAATCCGAAAAAAACTCGTTTTGTCCACCTTAGACAGTCGAGCCGAAAAGGAATTCCTTGTCGGATTAGTTATTTGGCGCTTTTAACTCATGCCAACGTTGAAGAAATCCGCCGCTCATAAAATGAGAAAAAAGAATTCCTCCAATGATTAATAGACTTGAAAATTGGCATAAAATTCATTTAATTAAAGCTCAGAGATAATTTTTAATAAACTAGAATATAACAGGAAAAAAAATCTATAGAAACAGAAACCATACACGTGCCTGCAATGCGAAATCAATGAAATTTAGTGTGCAGTCAAAGTAACAACCAATCTCCCCCCCCTCCCCCGAGAATTGCCTATCAGTGACATTGAATTAAATAGGCCCTTGCACTTTGGATCGTATATAAGATTTGAAGTTATAAAGAAGAAGTGCATAGATAGGGGGAAATGTAGCTGATGAATTATTCTACATTTTTAAATCTTTATTTCACTATGATCAACAATTCGGTTATGTTACTGGTAGTTGAAGAAGAAAAATATCGCATCACATCCTGTTTTTTGTTTCAATCAAATAGATCATTACATTTTTTTTACGATGTCATACGCGCTTTTTATATGATTTAAATCATTCGATTGCGATTTATTGATGGTATAAAAAATAGCTTCCTCCGAACTCAATGTCTCTAGTTTTAGTTTCTAAGTTATTCTTTGATGAATTAAACTATACCATTAATCATTTCTAAGATATTACAATGACTTTCATGATACATTTTATAGATAAGAATTCATTTCTTTTTACTACACAAAAAAATTAATTGATTCGTAAAAGAAGCATGCTTTTGTTCTATATCTATTTCAGACTAACAGCAAGAACAACAAAAAATTGTTGTAATTGATGAACTGCTATTTTTAAATTTAATATACTGGTGTCCAAAAGTTAAGCATAAGTGACTATCGCATGAATAGTGAAAGAAATCTAAGTCGTAATGACGGAAAACATGATAAGCGAGTTTAAAACGATTGTAAAATAAGGAAATAATGGAACAATTATTATCAATTTTTACTATCCAAACTATCAGTTTGAAAGAAAACTGAGAGTTCCCATTTTAGTGAAAAACAAATAAAATAAAATGCAATGTTGGATTTGAATATGGTATCTGAACAACGTTAGGTCAAGGACGCTGGACAACGGTTTCCCATATTTGCCATTGGGCATGAGATGTGAACTCATTGTTCCAAACGTCACGAAAAGCTCTTTTCCGTTTTGGAACGTAGTTTGGTGGCTGTAGAAGGGCTGCAAGTTTCAGGAGCATATCTCTCACTTTTTCGACAGGATTCAGATCAGGTGAGTGAGTAGACCGCAGGCATGCGATGGATATTTTCAGTTTCAAGGAAATCTTCCATCAGTCCCGTTCGATGACAAGGCGCGTTATCGTTCAAAAATTTAGAGTTCAGGATCAAACAGTACCTCGAAACAAGTGCTCAAAAACTTCATTTCTGTATTTTTTAGCAGTCACAAACTCCGTCTCGAAGACATGGAGATTTGTTTGGCAGTCCAGCACGATGCCTGCCCACACCATGACTCATCTTGACTGAAAGCGATGTCTATCCGTGATTTTTTCAAGTGAAAACGAATTCCACGTTCTCGCCATATCATTTGCCGATGAAAATCGGTATTCAAACTAAAGCGAATATCGCAGTAATTTTGGATAATCTCATATAATTTAATTTTTTATAAACTTCACTGGATACTTTTGAAATTTTGAATATTTACAATGTAACATATCTGAAATAAGTTTGCTGAGTTGGATGATTTGGTTCCATAAATTATGTTTAACCACGCATATTTGTCCAGCATTAAAAGAACTTGATTTCCAATTTCGATTTTCTTTGTCTTCTTTTATAGGTTTTTATATATTTTATTCTATTTAGATGATTCTTACTTTGCTTTTCAATATAGCTTCATTTATACTTTACACACACACACATATATATATATATTCTCCACAGTGCTATCGCTGAAAATATCTGATTTCAATCAATCTTTTGTTGCTCGCAACTTTAAAAAACACCCCAGTTTTTATATCAAGAATAATTTTGTAAAGGGAGGTTAAAATGGAATTCGAAGAAGAAAATGCATTTCGAAATGTTTGTGTACGAGAACAACTGTCTTTTTTACTTCCTGTTATTTCATTGGAAGAAAATTATAGTATTTATTGTTCTTCGAAAAGTAATTAACAGAAGCCCTGAATAGAAAACAACCTGAATAGAAGAATTTTATAACTACGATAATTAAAAAAAAAAATTGAAAGTTTTTCGTATAGTTACGCTCAAGAATTTTTAGTGTTAATATAGTAAGAGGAGGTATGTGAAATAAAATTCAGGTTATGCAATTTTCTTAAAGTCCATTCACAGTGATTCATGCGTGATAAGAGAATAAATGCGTGAAGAGAAGATAAATTCCTTTTATTCACGTCTGGATTATCTCAACTTCAAATAATAATCACAGGCTGCTGAGAAAACAGTTAAAGGGAGAGAGAGAGAGAGAAAAAAAAGCCTGCACTCTAACAGAATAAAAAAAAGAGAACCCCTTTTTTTCCGATTTGGCTAGTAAAAGCTTCTACGAACAAAAACTTAAAAAGAAAAAAGAAAAACCTTATTCTCAAAAATTGTCTGCGGAATTAAAAGCTTCAGCTACAATCTTAGAAAAAAATGACGCCGTTAAGTGATGTGATTTGAGCGTTGCCATTTACTAGAGCAGAAAAGTATCCATTGTTTTCCCTTATTCAAGCACGTTGCCACAAGGGGGTCCCTGAAACAAAGCCACTCATTATGAATGGGCAATATGTGACGTCACAGTCTCGGTTTCGCATTCTCTCTCTCCCTCCTCACCCCTGGTTTAAGAAGGCGTAGTTTTTCCTTTTGATGAAATACGTGCGCAGCACATGCCATTTAAATTGTGAAAACTGTCGTCGCATTGTTCCAAGGTTGTTCACCAGGGGGCGACATTTGAGAATAGAGTTACATACTTCGTTTAACTGAAGAATGATTTTGTCATCACTTACAACACTTACAAAAAGTCACTCTAAGAATAGAACATTACATTAGAGCTCTTGAGGAAAACAGTGGATAACAGATCTACTAAGTTGTTCTCGAGCAAAAGATTTTTTTTTTCTTCTTAATTTCGAATTCTTGGTGGAGAGGACATATTTATCGATGAATTACAATACAATTTTAAATACAATGCAATTCAATACAATTTTAAAAATCCAAATATTGATCCTTGTGTTCGAAGAAAGATTTCTCAAAGATTTGGTTATTTTCGTCGGAAAAACAGCTTATTTTGTTCCTTCCAGTTACAAATTAATACGTGGAAAAATGAGTCACACAGTTAGTGCACTCGTATTAGCACAAAGATCTTTGAAAACCTTAAATTTTTTTTGAAGAAACTTGTTAAATTCTTTTTCTCTTTTTCAAGTAAAATACTCCTGCAAAGTAATTGTATTTTTTTTTCTATAATTGACTTTTATTTTTGGCTACAAGAGAGAATTAAAAAAAAATAATCTCCAAGATCTGTAAGAATTCGCTTGACCTCACAAGACCTTAGCAATTTGAATCCAATGTGTGGGTCAACTTCATTGAATACGGACAAGATGAAATATTAAACTATGAACTATAAAATTGAAATAAAAAAAAAAGTAATGCATTTTATTTTTTTTACATCATTTTAAATACAGTATTTTTTTAAGTTTCAATTCTGCATCATAGGTGTTAAAGAATCACTATTATCATTTATAAAATAAATTTGTGATACTTTCATTAAATCGAATGAAATGGCGTTTGGAGCAAATATTTACTTGTAAGAATTATAAAACTCACAAAAAGCGTCTGCCAGGAAGTCTTAATAATAAAAGATTTGATTAAAAATTAATTACACACATTCAACTTTATTTTTATTTTTAACTTTATGAAAATTATCCATAATTGTTTTCTCCATGTTAAGTAAAACTTATTCAAGACTAAGTAAAAAAAAATTAAAAAAATAAAGCATTTGTGGTTTTTAAATGCGAATGTTAAGCTATTACAAATGCATTTTTAAAAAAATTTCTCGATTAATTTTTATATTTGGTATACTCTTACTCAGTTTATTATGTTATAAAAGAAAGTAATTTGTGTGCGATTTTAATTTATCTTTTAGCGACTACTGGCATTGAATTTTAATTTTTAGTTGCTGTTTGTAAATTTATAGAACTAGAAACAAATTTTTTGTATAAATTATTTTAGCCACATTTATCTGCAACTATTTAGAATACTTATATGCATTCAAATGTGATGGTGACTTGTGAGGGAAAAAAAACTATTCAGTCTTACAACTTTTTTTTTTAAAAAAAAAAAAAAAAAAAAGAAAAAGAAGGTGAAAAAAAAAATATTTTTTTTTTCCCTTTTTTTTTAAAAAAAAAAGGAAAGGAATTCATCAAGTTGCTTAAGGGCGCCAGAACAAACGTTCACACAAAGAATAGTAAGAAACCGAATTTAAGATTCCTTATTTTTATGACATATATGTTTTGAAGTTATTAGTCGAGATGATATTTAGTGTGTGCTTTATAAGAACATTTTAATCAATTTTAAAAGTACTTTTTTAGCCAAATAGTGTTCTTTTCCCTTCTTACTTGAATTTGGACATGATTTTTATGACATAACTTATGTACATTTGAGTACCAATTAAAAAAATATTTCTTAAATATGCAAAATATTTTACTCTTCCTATGTACAAATGTACACAAAAAATAATCAACTTTTTTAATATCACCATATTTTCTTCGAAAAAAATTATAAAACTTTGTAATCTTTTAAATTTGAATTTTGTTTCTTTTTTTTATATAAAAAAATACTTCTTAAAATTTTCAGGTATTTTTTTAGGGAAAAATATTTTTGGTTTACTATTTGCATAGGGGCCGTTTATTGAAACATAAAAAATTGGAACCATATAGTGTAATAGTTTTTAAATGATACCCAAATGCAAATATGTCTCAATAATTATGTCGATATTCGAGTAAGAGAGACCGTTTTTAACTAAAATATTTCTTTTATAGTTCTTTAGAATGATTTAAATATCATTATTAAGCCCGCACAAAAATCGAAGTTCTGCCAATAACTTTAAAGCATATATGTCACAAAAACAAGAAGTTCTAAATACGTTAATTGAAATTTCTTCCCCTGTCTTGGTATCCTTAAATTTTTTAACTTCCAAATGATAAAGTAAAATTAAACAGTATAGCAATCATCACAGAAAGGAATATTTCCTTTACCAACGGGAAAAAAAATAAAGTTTGACCTGCTATTCCAAACTGCCAAATGCTTTGTGTAGGAATAATTCTTCGAAATACTTACAATGGCTGGATATAAATAATTATTCGGACAATAAAAGTTCTTGTTGAAAGAAGCACTACACTGAAGTGCCCGAAAGCAATCCATCTAACTTTCAAAGTGAGTACAGAAAACGGTTCTTTTTGGTAGTGAAATTGTCAGGAAAATGACAAATTCGTCAGATTTATGTCGCCATGAACAGATGATTACTGGAATAATGTTTGTTTGGTTCTCCATTTTCGCGGAAGTGGTGTAGTGCCACTTGATGCAAGTGGGAAAATTTCACAAACGGCTGCATTCTTCATTTCATGCGAATGGCATTAATTTAGATAATTCTTTCAATGATTAAGAGACGAGAAAGAAAAGGATATGATAGTCATATCACAGAATCTTCTTTGTCAAAACAACTTTTGATAGGACTCATTAATTTGTGCATAGTGTTTTTAGAGAATGAGGATATGTCGAAAGGTTTTGTGGTATTATTCGCGAATGAATGAGGTTGTTAACATAGTATGATCCACAGATAAAAAAATGCTCTTTTTTACTTTTTGAAATTGTAATAACGTTTCAAAGTCTAAGTTTGTAAATTTTGTAAATTTAACTTTAAAATTAAGTGAAAAACATTTTAATTGCCCAGTTACTTATAAATTTTTTCTAAGAAAATTCACTGTACACTAGAGCCTGGTTAAGATGGATCCCCTTTAGCTCGAATTTCCAGATAATCCGTATCGGTCTGCACGAAGAATTAAAAAAAAAAAAAAATCTGAGAAACGGTCTTCGAATTTCCATAATAACATTTGTTTGCATCTTCCACGCATTTTTAAAAATTATATTTTTTCCTGAAATCTTTTAAAAACTATACAGGTATGAAAAGAAACGGATGGGGGGGGGTTGTATTTTACAGATATTCTGCGCTTTTTTAATGCACGGCTTGAAACCTTAGTTACACCTCTTACCATCAATACAAATGGTGTATAATTCCATATTTTCTGGTTATTGATTGTTTATTAACGTCGCATTTAGAAACTACTAGAGGGCTACTGGCGACGGACTTCGTAATTTTGAGTCACGGTCAAGTGACGAGGATAACACCTGACTTGCACCCCACTCACTAAACTTCTACTCCACACTTCGGAAAGATTTGGAACTTCGAAAAAATTAACCCCTCCACAAGATGAATCTGTAGTGAACGACATTGTTTAAATGGAAATTCACAAAGTGCACTTCTATTGTTCGTATACTTCCTTATCTTCTGAAAATATGATTCATACTTAATGTATTCAGTATAAATATAATTTTCTGTAAGAGTATGCTTTATTTTACTTCATTTTTTCCCAATCTCCGGTTAACCCCCACTTTCGATATCCTGGGTCATCTCTGGTCTCAATTAATTCGACTTACCGAGGTTTTATTATGTATTTAAAATTCAACATTTTTTACAGTTAAAAATATAAATATTATTTAAGAGATTAAGTTTTTGCTTGTGTAGGTGTAAACTTATTTGTAAAATTTGACTCAAAATTAAATTCATGTATTACTTTTATAATACTTATTTTTCGAATCTTTATTCATAATTTTGTCAAATGATTATTATTCCATTTTGAAGAAAAAAATTTCTTAAGACATTTGAGAGATAAATGCTTATTTAAAATAGAATTATTTTTTCAATTTACATTAAAGAGAGAAATACGAGTATGCAATGGAGTACAAATGTAGTAAAAACGCACTTTCGTTTATAATTCTTAACTCATTTGTATCCGATGTCGTTTTTTTTTTATTTTTTTTCTTATTTTCCGAATTATGAATGTCTCTTAAGTTTTGAGTAATATCACTGTAAATATTTGAAGTATTTTTTGTATTTGCTACAAATGAGTAAACTCGAAACTAATACACTACAAACATGTATTTCGAATTCCTTCTTTTCTCTACTGAAATCTGATTTACCGAGCAGCTTGGAACATGACTTTCTCTTTCTCAATCGGATCAAGAATAATGAACTGTGACAGAGGTCGAATTCGGTTCAAATTCTTGTTTCAAAATCCCTCAATATGGATGCCATTACGCAAGGATTTAGCTTAGCAAATTTCTTGCTGAAGTCATTCAGCGGAAAGATCTTCCAGCCTCTCTTAACGAAACACTGACTTATTATCGTCTCTAATGCACCTAGAAGGACATAAACAAGAAAGGCCAACTGCTTGATTCTGTATTGGGCTGAAGAACATCATGCGTGGATGACCATGACAATTCACGACTTATTTATTAGCGCAATAGAATTGTCTGATGAATGAATTGTAACTCTGTCTCTTTTAAATTCAAGACAACGCTACTTTCTTCCCCCTCCCCCCCATCGAAAACCTACGCGGATTAAAAATAACGTATTGTTTTCATGGATGACTTCAAATTTTCGAATTAAGATTCAATATCAGGCTGTTAAATATGGTCGGATTAACGGACATTTGCGTGGGGATGCAATTTGGATATATTATTGGGACGTTGTTGAGATGAAAATAGGAGGAAGTCATTTAGATTTAATTTTGGGTCTACATTTTCTAGGTAAAAAACTATTTATACTCCTCAACTCAAAATGTAAAATTTGTGTGGCATTATTTCCAGTCTAAGTGATTAAAAGAGCTTCATTTCGTGTAAAGTATACATTTCAAGTTTTTTACATTTTCATTTTTAAATGTAATTTTTCTATATTTAAGTTCATCTATTGAGTTTTATTTATTCATATATTTATCTTATTTAATATTATTCTCTTAATTTTTATATTATTTATCTTCTGTTTGAATTTAAATTTTGTATTCTTTTTTGCTCTGTTTAATAAATTTTTGTGTCTTTAAATTTTTCCTCATACACACACACACACACACACACACACACACATATATATATATATATA
>BMAW01081333.1:1365276-1393915 GCA_019974015.1 Nephila pilipes
CACACACACACACACACACACACACACACACACACACACATATATATATATATATATATATATATACACAATTATAATAACATTGGGTGTTTTTTTTTTTGCTTACAGTATATACAATAGAATGCATACTATGCACGTTTTTACGTACATAGGTTGAATTTGTGTGTGTTCTGTGCAGGAAAAGAAGTCAGTATTAAGTCGGGGACACCCTATAATTAAAAATAGAATGTGGTTACAAGTCAAAAACATCTGAACACACGCACATGTATGTATACGTATGTGTGAACCTATTCTTAATGGCGAGAAAAATCTTCCACTTCTGATAAATAATAGGGATAATTAGGCATAATTTAATGCTCGGCAATAACAAAACGTGGTAAAATATTTATGATAAAAGAATGAAGGAGTAAGAGAGAGAGAGAGAGAATTTAGCATGAAGCGCGAGTTTTCTTACACATCATCATATCTGGCGTGGATTTCATGAAGCATGGTGACGTACAGTAATCAAGAAAAGGTCATGCCTCCTGAAATACTTGGTAGTAATGACGATGTGTAAGAAAGGTCGCGCTTTATGCTTTCAAATTACAGTTTCGTCTAGAGGTTCACCGCTTGCTTTCCGGCAGCGCATTGTATGGTCTAAATTGTTTGCTTAGATGTTTTCTATCACCTCTTACATTTTTGCTTATGAGTTTCGTAATACCCTGTATTTATAAAAATTTCAAAAACAATTCTAGATGCCCAAACCTTCAGCATACCCTCGTGGATTACGCCACCATTTACATTGTTTTAAAATACGTCTTTAAACTGAAAAATGACTCTCAAAAGGGTTTAATTTGTTTCAAATTTACAAAATAATTACTGGGATACCGGGCGTGTGCATATGTTTTATACTAAAATACATACCTAAAATGTAAAGCTCTAACACTTCGTATTGGCAACAAAAATTGAGGAAAAAAAACCTCTTAAATCGACCAGATTTTTCAGAAGTACTGTAAAAAATGTAGCACCACTCAAATGAAGCATTAAAATTTGCTAATAAAGCCTCCAGCATTTTTTGGCAGTGTTGATACATAAGCAAATCAGTTAAGTTTGCATTTTATCAAATGATCTAAAATTTGCTCTTCTCGTAATAAAACGGTAACAATTTTATGTTAAGAGGTGCAATCTTTCTCTTAGCAGATGCACACAGATCGAAAGATTACAACTAAAAGATTTCCCAAAAACACTTTTCTCTTTCATAACTCTTCAGATGTTATTCTTCTTGCTTGGGATATTAAGCGATAATATGTTTTATATTGCCGTGAGAGAATAGCCACCAATTGCGAAAGGAGCTTATAGGAATTGAAAAGAAACTACATCTGAATGAATTCGAAACGGCTGAAATGCTCTTCACAAAGTCATGTTTAACAATTTTAACAGGAAACGCGTTATTGTGAAGACCAACCGCTCGAAATCTGCAACGGTTTTCTTTAAGTATTTTTATATTTCGTTATGCTTGTTTTAACAAGTGTTTTGCTTTTAATATAAAGTTTCTTTCAAAGTTTTTTTGCGATTTGAAATCTAATTTATATCAAAAAGTAGTTGTTTTTAAATTTTTGGAGTTATGGATTATCTCTCAATGTTTAAAAAGAGAGAAAATGAGGCCAGATGAAAGATTTCAGAATAATTCTCAGATAATATTTTGTCATTTTCTTTTTCTTGATTTGGTTTCTTTTTCACATGCTTTGACATATTTCATGTAACATAAGTTTATGTTGACGTAAATCGGATTTTTAAGAAAATTCCTTTCTTTTTTTGTACGGCAAGAAATGAAGAATAGTTTTGTACCATGAAAGAAAAACAAGCACAATTTTTTGTTCATATGGCTTGATATGGTTATTGAGGTAGACTGTGCAAAGCTACAAACCGGAATCTTAAGAGCTCTCTTACTAACTTGTCGAGAATTTATTATACAAAAACGATGAACTTTTAAACAATTATTTTTATGCTAATGGTGGTTTTAACCTACATTTACATCAAATGTTCAAATTGTTAGCTCCTTTCTAGGAGGTAAAAGTGAACTCGTTTGCGCATATTTTGAGAAATGCATTTCAAGATGTTGGGAGTGACTTCTTGTATTCTTTGATTAATATTGCGAAGTTTAAATCGTCTACTGTTTCGGGATTATTTCCATAAACTTTGTTCTCTAGAAATCGCCACAGAAAAAAATCAGGGAATGTTCATATCAGGGAAACGAGGTGACCAAAGATTTCTTTTTGAGTCGATCTACTAAAAAATTCTTGAAGCATGCTTATGTTTTCATCACTCGGGTGGGCTTTTACACCATCTTTTTTGAACCAAGGCCCTCATTCAAAGAAGGCATATTGCTTTCTGAACGATATTTTTAAAGAAGGTTGTTTATCCAGCCATGCTGCAATTAATACACGAGTGCATCTAATCCCTGTTGTACTGAGCGTCGTTTGGATAGTTTCAACTGGCGTCATCGGCAATCTCTAGTAGAGAAGGTGGTCTATTCAACACATGTGCCGCAAACAGTATATCGATTGTTATGATTTTTGAATAGGTGTCTTAGTTATATACACAGAGGCGAGTTTGCATCCAGATATACGCAGTCGCATTGGGAGTATACGCAATCCAATAGTTTAAGGCTATTCTGCCATCTAATGTTCAAGTCCTGGGTCTCTACTTCAGCGCTAAGTTGTTTTCAACACTTTCAAGAGAACTGACCATGGTGGAGGTCGGTTGACCCAAGTGACAGAAGCGATTCGAGCCCTTGATCTGTGTGTCCGCAGAAAACCGGTACGGTGGTTTTAAGGTGAATGTCTTAGATAACCGAGTGGAAAAGGAATTCTCTGGCGAATCAGTTAAAAAGAACTTCAAACTTCTGCTGTTGTTATAAAAAAAGAACCGTCGTATACTCAACACTTCGGCACCGTATGTTTTTTCGCAAATTGGGGAAATAAATTTCATCCCGCGACGGATGGTTCGATGTCCTTGGGAAATGAGGGAAGGTTTGAACTATCCATCTTTCGGTTCAAACAAATCGTGACCCGTCGGAATTTTGATTGTCGCCGTTAACAACTGAGCCAGCGAGGAATTCCTGAGCCGGGTTACTTTCAGGTATGATGTTGTTGGAGAGAGCAGCCGCAAGCTCTTCTTCAAACACTTCTTCTCCAAGCAAAAAAAAGAGGAGATAACAGATTAGACATCATTAAGAGATTGAGTTAAGGCTGCGCGTCGGAAACATTGCAATTCTGTTATACAGTTGCTGATTGCAATTCTGTTATACGATGAGTCAAAATTTTGCATTTTTATTTACTTCCATCTTATTTGCCCAAGTTTTGCTTAGTATCCTCTGTTTGTTTCAGGTACAGGTTCATTTTTGTTATTACTCTGAACTGAGAATTGGATAAAATAAAAAGAATGATCGAGTTCTTTGTCCAGTTTCTTTGTTAGACTCTGATATGGACTCTCGTGTTGCTTTTAAGTGCGACTTTAAGAAAAAAAAAAGAATCAGTCAATCAATAGTTAGTCACTAATGCGACCTCAAAACAATTTCTCAACAATTAACGATGAAAATCCATAATGAATCTACTCTAAAATTTATGTATTAAATATATTTCATCCTAAATAAGGATAATTTAATGGTTCAAAATTAAATGAGCCGGCTACTATGAATGTAAATTTTATTGAGCCAATTGTCCTGTGCTGGGTTTGAATATATCGATATCTTTCCTCATTGCGACATCTTTCATGTACAACATTGGTTAAGAAAGAAAAAAAGTATTTTGTTAATCTCGACTATTTTTAATATACGAGTATGGCTCAAAAGCAAAAATACTTAATGTATGAGTACAGTTCAAAAAGCACCTACTTATGACGACAGATGGTGTTACTAAAGTAGAATGGTGATAGCAATGTTTGCTGCCGTCTGTTATACGGCGTCAAAATAAATTTGACACTGATTGATAGAGTTGCATAAATCTCGCGTTACTGAAAGGAGTGAAATCAGTCCAATGCGGAAGATAATGCAAATGACTTTTTATTCACAAGTTTTCAGGACAGGACGACATACAAATAGCAAAACTTGTGCAGATTAACAACACAAACAGGAAACACTTGTGCAGATCAGCGGCACAACGGAGAGAAATACAGTACTTGTGCAGCAACACTAACAAAACAGCACTTGTAATAACAATCACAGCACTTTTATTAACGTTCAGCTCACCAGCTTACTAGTTTGTATTTCAGGTAAGTCTCCAAATTATTACTTCGCTCTTCCAAATCAGATTCCGACAGTTCCCGACAAATTCACTCGGCCACGCAACCGTCAAATTCATTAGCAGATCCGCTCAGCTAATGCCGACCACTTTTAATCCGATCCCCAATGCCAGCTTTATTTTGACTTGACAGGTGTTTTGGAGTCCTTGGCCCGTCAAGAGCCTTAACCCCCCCCCCCCCGAGCTCTTAATTAATGCAGACGACTTGTTACTAATTTTGACAATTTAAATTTAATGAAAACCAGAAAATAATTTAAACAGAGTGTAAAACAAATTAAAAATTAAAAGAAATAAAAAATTATTTTACTGTGAAAGGTATTTCGGAAAAATGAAGTGGAATTTTAATTTTAAAAAAAGGAGAAAAACTCGATACGATGTTTCAGGAGGCTCGAAACCCGTTAACTTGCTTGAACGCCAAGACGCTACTCCCTATGCCATTAATGAATGATGAGAAACCTGGTTGTGCTGGTTTTTCACGTTTAAGATAAAGGTGTATATTGAAAGTGAAGAGAACAAGATTATAATTTAAAGATTAGGACAATTATTAAGGTAAATGTGACTGGGACGTTTAATTCGTGGATTTGGGATGGAGCTAGCTTCGGCTTCCTTCGGCTAGGTGGGATGTTACAAGGAAAATTTTGGAAGAGTTCGTAACTTTCTTTCCAGAAAAGATTTTCACAAAATTCCAGCACTTTCTGGAATCTTCATTTTGTCGTCAGTCACCAAATCTCTCGTCAAGGCTAAGGAGTCTTTGCGAAAACTTTTCTTGCCTGACTGACGGAATCTATATAAATGCCTCTTTTTCGTTTTGAGTGCTGAGAAGCGTAATCTCAGGCTCATAACAATAGGTTTGTTTGACTGTTTCCGCGTCATGTGTTCACTGTCGATGAGACCCGGTTTTTCATTAAATACCGAAAATCAAACAACGGTCAAAAGAATGGGTTGCTTCCAGTAAATCTGCTTCAAAGAAGGCGAAGATGGTCTCGTCATGGTAATTACTTTGTGGGAAGCGAAAGGTATCATCTCTGACTTCTCAGAAAAAAGAAACGCGTTCATTCCTCAATATTGCATTGGGTATCTCTACTCCTACTTTCAATAGCCTGTTTTTCATTAATAATACGAATACTTTTTGAATCATCCTCATGTAGAGCATGTGCCATCAATACTGCTAAATAATTTGATCTCTTATAAACAAAGCGTTTCCTCCAAATCAGCTGTTTCACGTAAGTGCTCTGATAGCTTACTTTATCTTTATGAACTAATGTTAATTTTCAGGTTTTTATTCGGTGTGTTTAAAGAATACAAAATTTAAATCACAACTTTATTGTTTTCGATTAGCGATGCAATTGTGAATATTTAAAAGGAAAACATAATAACCTTCGACATTGAGTGATTTTCCGACCCCGTGGAAGGGGAAAGAGTATTAACTTTGGGTGCCGGCAGCTGTTTCAAACCCCATTCCATTGGATCCGAAGAATTTTGACCGTTCGCCCCTTACTGCGCCTTTTCCAATAGGCTAAAAGAAGCATTTCTCTCGGGCAAGTTATTAAAGTGTTTCAACTTCTGTCATTGTTGTTGAAGAAAACTCTCCCTCCACCAGTATCATCGTGATGATACGAAGATAAACTTTCCAACAGATATTTGCAGAGGTCACTTTTCCAGCAATTACTGGCTGCGGTAGCTTAGTGGTTATAGCAACGGACTGGTGGCCGGCGGTTTCCATCGAGTCTTAGATTCGAGCCTTGTTGTCACAAAAGATCCGCCATGTAGCCGGAGCTGATGCACGTTAAATCTGTCGAGGGCTCAAAGTCCTCCTGTTGGCGCGTTGTGGAAGTTAGGAGAAGGAGATGCCAGGTCGGTGTCATCTTCATCACTTGACTGAGGTTCAAAATTACGAGATTCGTTGCCAACAGCACTCGTATTGCTTCTAGTGCGACGTTAACAAAATGAACCAACCCAACAATCCAGCCATTATTGCAATTGATAACATCCCCTCCCTGTTATATTGAGTTTTGCGAAGGACAATTTCCATACGACGTCATCAGCTGTCTCTAGTTAAGCGGAGGATCTCGTCGACTCGTGCGCCAAAGCAGGAGTGTCACTAGTTGAGATTTATGTGTGTTTGTCTTAGTTAGACGCAGAGGCAAGTATTTTGTATCGGGGACTCATGCAACCAGTTGTTCCAGGCTGTGCTGTTATCTAGTGTTCAAGTCCATAATTCGGTATTGGGTGGTTTTCGACCCCGAACAAAGGGAAAGAGTTGTTGACCTTGGAGTGCCAGCAGCTTATCAAACCCTGGACCAATGGGTCCGAAAAAAATTGACCGGTCACTTTTTGCTGCGACTTTACCAGCCAGGCTAATAAATAAACTTCTCGGGCTAATTACTAAGACGTTTTAACTTCTGTCATTACTGTTGAAGAAAACCGCTGCAAGCCTAAGCTATGCGATTTTACTGTGAGCTAGTCAGCCTTGTACGGAAGGTTACTGGGGGTTATATTTTTGAACGTTTGAAGTAAAATATTTGCTAATATTTTTTTTTATGTCGGTAGTACTTTTTTCCCTGTGTGTTTCCACTACATTCTTAAATTTTCATGTATTCTGGAAAAAAATATGAAATGTGTTATTTTCCTCTCACTAATTCCCAGGATAATAGAATTTAAAAATCTGAATAAATATTAAAGCATCAGAATCGTTTTTATTATATTATTCTTAGTTTTAAATTATTTGTATAAATCCGTATGTGGAATAATGTTTGAAACTTTAGATTTTACAAATTACTGAATTTTATGTATCATCGGGTTGTTTGATTTAATGGCTTAATTTCAACGACTAATTACCGCACATTTCCGAATATAAGACGATCCGCGTATAAATCATTAATCTCTTCCCCTCCCCCCACTAAATCAATCCAAAATTTAAATCCTGTGTATAAGTTGAAATCATGAAGAAATATTCCTGTTACTCAAAATATTTCGTGCATGAAAAGATATAAATTCTAGTACAGAAGGCATAGAAAAAGCGATGATGATATGCATCCGATTTAGTTTTCAGTTTTAGTTGGGGTTTTATTAACGTCGCATTAGAAACAACACGAGGGCTATTGGCGACGGGCCTCGTAATTTTGAACCTCGGTCAAGTGATGAAGACGACATCTGAGCTGGCACCCCCTTTCCTAAGATATGCATCCGGACATTCCAATGAGTGAAAATGAATATGATGAATGGATTCGGATCTTCGGATTATGCCATGGGCATTTTAAGTATTCATAAGTCTTTTCCTCCCTTTTTATGTAACATTTGCATTTAAAGCACTCAAAATGTAAGTCAGAAGATTAAAGTAATATTCACCTACCATTTTTATTTTTATGTGTGCATTATCTATGGTATTTTCTTATTATTTCTAGAATATTATTTGGTACTTTTCCGATAGTTGGTTGCAAACTTCACCACCATCAGATTGTTCGTTTTGTTGACAAGCTAATTCTGTAATACTTTCAACAATATATATATATGTGTGTGTGTGTGTGTGTGTGTAACATATCCTGTCGACTTTTGTAATGTAGTGATCCTGCCGGCTTTAAATGTAACATAATATCAAATAACAGTCGAGGCGTATTGAATTTTCACAGAACTGTTATTTTAAGCTGACAGAGAGACCATTTCCACTACGCAGTTGGGTACATCATTAGACTGCAAGAAAAAGAGAGAAAAGCAGGAGAGCGTTTTTTGTTGTGTTTTTGTTTATATACCAGGGAAAATTCCCATGAAACGTCAGAAGCACGTGGTATGAATAAGGGGATTCCAAGGAAATATAATAGATAGGGAATTAAAAAGGGATTGCTTTTGACAGATTTATAATTGGTTTAAGCAGAATTAATCCATTTCAAGAGCGCGTGATGTAATAAATAAAAAGATACTTTGGAAGGGGATCAGGAAATACGAATGAACTCTTTACTTTTGTATTAGGGAATGAGATAGAATAGAAAGTTAAGTTATTATTTAGAGTAATTATTGAATTAAAAGTTAAATCATTACATATACATATATACATACACACACACACACACACACACATATATATATATAAGGCAACTCATTTTTTAAATTCCTACTATTAGCTCACTCTCTCTATATATATGTATGAGCCGTTTTCTTTGAAAGTGTATTTTTTTATATAGATATTTAAGGTTTTGCATTTGAATAATTTGAAAAATATGGATATATGTTATTATACTAGTTTTGAATTTTTTAATTATTAAATTGATTTAAATTTATTATGTAATCATTTTTTAAATATGATTAACAAAAATTTGTACTTTTAATGACTTCAAAAGTACTTACATCACTTTCAAAGTCAGCAAAAAGTAAAAAGCTTACATTTACGAATTATTAACTAAGGTATCTCAGTTGAAACAAAACAATTTCTTTTTATGAAATTTTTATTAAATACTTCAACAATAAAAAATAACAAAATAAAAAGGCTTTATTTCAATATTTACCATTCAACCAAAATCATTTATACTCTTACTATTAATATTTTTTAACTGTTTTCATTATAAACAAGTTTTTGAAAATAGTCATGATGTATTGGAGGGTTATATGGTGATAAATGAATCATATTTGTAAATTTTTAGAATGTGATGGGTCTGGAATGTTATTACTATATTTCCAAAGTTCTGTGGTATTCCCTGTCAGGGCAATAAATTTAGTGATTTAAAATCCTCATTCTCACTAAATGATGTTTTATAGAACATTGTATGTGGTTTGCTTTTTAAAACCCTTATCCTACCAATAAAACCCTTACCCAACCAATTTACTTCTTCATCATTGATATTTTTTCGACTCCTTAGAATTGCATTTTCTAAGGCTTTTGTAGAAACAAAACCAGATTGTCTCATTTCATGCAAAATAAACTTTTTATTTTTTCGGCATTTTTTATGATAGTATAATAATCTTTAGGGGCATACAATAAACCTTTTTTTCTTATAGTATCGAAGTTCGTGAAGCGGACCAGGGTAGCTACATTTGGCAAAATACTGCCAAATAATTCCTGTTGCCAAAGGTGGTCAGGCTGAACCTCATTCCGACCATTTAAGTTACCGGATGAATTAAGAAACAAGCCAATACTTCTGCTATGTCATTTGTCTTGCAATGGCAAAGTTGATAGAGCGTCGGCTTAGAATCGTTATGCCTTCGAGTCGAAGCATAAAATTTTTTTATTTGATTTTCAAATAATTAATTTTATGGGAGGAAAAAAATCTCTCTTATATAAAATATTTAGCTGGATATAAATTTAGGAATAAATACCGTCAGTGACGAAGCGTGTAGATCGCCGGAAAAAATTTCTTTTTTCACTTAATATTATGATTCTGTCATATGTATATACATATTTATATTAATTGTAATTATTTAATAAAAAGGAACTAAAATAAAAAATTTCTTTGTTGACTTAAATAGGAATTGGTCTTATAAAATTTTTTTTTATATTAATTGTTATGAAAAAAATCGATTATTTCACATTTAGGATTATTTTCTCAAAACCTTAAGATGCATGATAAATGCGTGCAACATTTGGTGAATTTGGTTATCGCTTGGGTGCGGCTGACAAAAAGTATTTACTTTTTAAAGTGATTACGCGGATCTGTACGTACAGATCCTCATAATTTTGCGTAAATTTTTTTTCAAAAATTCAGCTTATACTCGAAAATATACAGTAAATTTAGATTTTTAGAATGAAGAAATCTCCAAGTTTTGTTAAGATGAAATTTTAATATGCGAATTATTTTTTTTTTGAGTGGAAAAACGTTGAAATGATACATAACTTACACACACACACACACACATATTATCCAGAGTTACAAATAGCTTGAAATGATAAAAAAAAGTATTATAAAAGTTGTTTAAATTAATCTTATTTAGTATTACCAATGTCACCCCCCCCCATAAAACACCTTATAATTATTGTTGTTCTCTTTTAATAGAATTAATAACAGAAAAAACATTACTTCTATATTTTTTTAAAAGTTTCATTCTCAAATTAAACAAAGGAATTAAATGTTAATATGAAATCAGTATCCGCCATTCATTATTTCATGTGGTTTTAAGGTTGCACTTTTTTGATGTTCCGCATTTTTATGCATATTCACTGTTGACTATTGCAAGTTTTTTGACAGAACAAAAATACGACAACTCGTCCTTAACTGATCATCATTACCCTATGAAATTACAGAATATTGATTGAATATCAATTGTAATAAACGCACTTATTACAGAGAATAATTCCTTAAAAAACAGTTCACTTTCCCATTTCTTCTCTTCCTTTTTAACAAACGGTTTATTGCACTATTATTTTTATGTTTATTTTTAACAAGGGTGAAAGGTATATTAATGCAAATATCGTCTGAAATATTTTCCTTTCTATTGTTCTGATTATAAAGTGACGAAATGATCAGATTATTAATCTGAATATATGAATCATAAAATGATTTCACATGGGTAAAAATATAGTGATAAATTTTTTTTTACTAACCCTAATAAAAAGAGAATACGCAATTCATTTTGAGAAGCTTATGAATAAGATCTAAATGCGAATTACATTTATAAAAAAAAGCTATATTTCTTTTGCAAACAATTAACTTTGTTTTTCCTTTTAATGACGGGAGGGGGGGGGTAAATGTCAGAACGGGGTAGAAAGAAATCTGTGACAAGGGACAATCTGTGTAAAGTGAGTAAAAAAAACACTTTATTTTGTTAGCAGATAAAAATTAAACTACCTATAATTATACATAGAAATTTGTGGGTTTTTTTTCGCCATCTTTTAAGCGATTCAAGTATGAGTTCCATCAAAGATGTTTCTTAATTTTAAATTAATAACGTACTTTTTGAGGAAAACTACAGTTCTTTACTTTAATCGTAAAAATCAATAAAATGTCATATTTAATTCAATGCATTCTGAAGAGCATTTTCTTATCTTTTTCTTTAGTAATTCTTTTTTTTTTTTTTTTTTTTTTTTCCGTTTTTTTGTCTGTTTGCTGGCAATCGATTATATTTTTTTTAAAACTATTTCATTTACAAAAGTCTGGAAATTTTTCCGATTTGTCATATTTTTCTTGAACACGATGTTATAAATTAAAAGGATTCTGTAATATTGAGAAGTTATTTTTGACTGGTATTAAAAATATATTGAAAAATTTAAAATTCTTTTAATGCATTAAATCCAATTTTGAAATATTTACTGGAGAATTATTATAAATGTGAGTTTTCCTCGTTTTAAGAACAAAATAACTTGTAACAGGAGAAATTTCATAACAGTTTCATATAAATCGTTATAAGTTTCGAATACAAAAATTTGTATGATCAAATTCAAATGTATATTGATTCACCATTACTGAATTTAAAAGGTACAATAAGCTGTAATATTAGTTACCATCTTAATTGTTTTTAATATGGAATTACGAAATTCACCAAACTTGGAACAGACATTTCACAAAGCATATTTCAGATATATATACATGCCCTAATTTTATCTAAAAAATTTATGTAACTTCTAAATGCGCATTTGATAAAAAAAAAAATCTCTCCTGACTTTTATCCGAATCATTTATTTCTTCAGAAAGAATTATCCAGTTTCAAAGTTCTTTTCCGAAGACGATTTTTATCTCGACTAGTGGGAAAATGTTAAGTATTTCTATTTCACTCTCTATTGTTCGGACGAGCGAGTGTGGATTATAAAAAAGGTTTTCTTCTTTGAAATAAACATAACAATAAAAAAAGCGGTCGAGGAAGGGCGAGTTGGACTCGCTGGACAAGTTCGGGATTACAAAAGGTTGCTAAAGCAGCAGACATAGGTAACAGGAAGATTACCTTTTCACCCGAGCGGCATTTTTATGTGCGAATCGTCTCGTTTTCCTCTACGGTCCGCGTGACACGTGGAGAAGAGAGAGGGTCAATACTCCTCAACTCTTCTAACAATCATTTTTATTACTAGCAATGATTATAGCGTTTTGTATCTTTTTCTTATCTGCTTGGTCTAATTTTTAAAAATGAGGGGGGGGGGGGGGGTGTGTTTTTTTTTTTTTTTTTTTTTTGAATACACTTAGCGGTTATGTTAAATGTACTAAATTTAGAAAATCACTAAATTTAATAAATCCCTTAACTAAATTAAGATTACCATCAAAAAACAGATTCGTTTAAAAGAATAATTTAGTGCCCAGTATTTATTTTTATATTTATTATTTAATACATTCATTATCAGTTCTTAAAATTATTATTCAAAAATTAATTAATATTTATTTGTGCAATTATTATTTGGAAAATGCATGATTATTTATTTTTATAATTATTATTTACTATACCTATTATTATTACATTATTATTATTATATATTATAGTACTCATTATTTTTTTATGATTATCTTACACAAAGCTTTATTGTACTTATTAATATACATTTATAAATATTATTTGTTAGAAATATTTATCTTTAAAGAATTTTGAAGCGAAAAAATTGTTAACGAGATGGGGAAAAAAAAAAAACCTGTAAAAAATTATTTCTAAGAATTATTAAAACGTTTTCTGCCTCTTTAATTTTACAGCTTTTACCGTGCTTAAAGGCTTCCGTCTACCGGCCATTTTGATTTCTTGAACGTAATTTTAATCCTATGGAATTTCTGTTACCGTCCTCAAACCTATACTATTTTATTTATTTGTATGCAATTTAGTGCTTCCAAAAGAGCAAAAAATAATGAAGATTTCAGCGGATTTACATTTTCTTCCTGGTTCTTAAAAATATTTTTGCCCCTATTTTAATTATTCTAGTGCTCGTGGGAAAATGTAATTCTACAGAAATCTTCAGTATTTTTTCCCCTTTCGGATGCACTTTTTTTTAAAACCAAATAGATAAAATATTATAGGTTTATAGGTAATAAAAATTCCACAGTATTAACGTTACGTTCTCGAAATCAAAGTGACCGGTAGACTGGAGCCTTAAGAAATTATGTTTACAAACGAATTTGTGCATTTCTGAAGAAATTATAATGTGCAATTTTTAAGTATGTGTATTTAAAATGGATTAGGAGATACATTTTCTGCACTGATTTCAACTTTAAAAACTAATCTAAATTTTATTAAGATCTATTCATTTTTTTAAAAATATTGAATAAGGTTCAGAAATTATTAGACCACCTGAGAAAATTAACATATTATGCATCATATGAGAATTATTATAAAACGCATGCGTTGGTATTTCTTGACCGCATTACCTGAAAAGCAAATGTGCAGGTTTTAATTATGTTATCCACTATGTATATGAAAATGCTGCGGGGTAAGAAGTTATTTGAGGGCGAAGTGAGAAAATTTTTATTTTATACGGGTACTTTTTTATTTTACAACGGGTACTTTTTTATTATACTAGCCATAACTCTGAAAGAGAGTGCAATAAACTTCAAGTCACACTTTGGAAGAGTCTTAATCAAACTCAATTATAAAATTTATGAAAATGAAGAAACATCGAAGTTCTTGAAGCATCATCGAGAAAAACGACTGATATGGGTTAAAAAATGTCATGTCATGGAACGATGAGTGTGGAAACAAATGATATTTTCTGATTAGAAGAAATTTAACCTTGACGGTCTCATGGCTTCAAACACTATTGGCGTGATTTTAGGAAGGAACCGAAAGAATGTTTAAATCGACTAATGGAAGAGGATCATTAATGATTTGGGGAGCCTTTAGTCATGATAGATTGTGCAATTTGCAGCGAATTTCCGGGTGTATGGACTTTTCACAATCTCAAGCTATGCTATATGACCGTCTGATACCGTTTAGGTCTTAATTAATGGTTTTAACTGGATATTTCTGCAGTACATTGCTTCTTGCCATAACACGCACACAACACACGCACAAGAATGGCTTAAAAATGAAAATTTTGTTTTGCCAAGGACTTGAACTCATGGGAAACCTCTAGGTTATATTATGTCGAAAATATACGCCATAATAATAAAAAAATTCATTAGCCCATGCATGAAATGGAAGTAGCCATAGAAAAAGAATGGCACAATGTTTCCGAAATTGGAACTTATTCAACCTGGTCATTTCAATAAAAAATAAGAGTGTTTGAGGTTAACATAAAAAAGAGGACAAATATAATACTTTTTGTAGTTAGACAAATGGTCTTATAATTTGATGACAGCGATTTTTCATTTTCTAAATAAAATGAAAAATTTGCTATTTTTATCGGTGGCGTAATGAAAAGATTAGCAGATGCGAGGATATAAAATTTGGTAAAAGTTTTCAATGAATACTGATGGTGTGCGCCACGTATCAGTTTTATTGGAAATTAATTTTTTTTCGGTAGCCATACCTCGTTGAATCAGCTGTGACGTTCCACTTTTGGCGAATTATCGCCAAAAAAAATCTGTCATCGCTAAGGGATTGCCTCTTGATTCATTTGTTTCATTTTCAATATTCCTGCTTTTTAAAACTGACCCTGTTTTCTTTCAGCGATTGATTCTTAAATTTAGAGCTAAATTTTTATATTTTAGACTTCGCTTTGGTTAGAAATTTGATTTGTGAAAATTAACCCTATTTTCTTTCTGTTATAAGCAAGCAGTTGTTTTGGAATACTTTTGAGATTGCTGCTAGAAAACCGCTAAGCTGAGAAGTTGGTACAGTTATCACCAAGCCCAAATATTGAAGTGAAAAGAATATTTGATTCTGGTAGACTTTTTTTATTTTAATTATATATATATTTTTTATCTCCAAAAAGAAAAAGCTACCCCTCGGCGATAACTGCGCCAACATTAAAGCTTGGCGGTTTTTGCCTGGTACCCAGCAATCTCAAAAGTACCTGATTTCGATTTACAGGCTTGAGTGAATTATTTAAGCTGGAAAGGACCTTTTTAAGGACTTTAAAAAGTATATGGTTTTCCAAAATGAACTATTTTGATTACATAAAAGTTATTGAAAGGGAATTTGTTTATTAGTAATTCCTGAAGAAATTGTACTCAAATAAATTTATGTCAGTGTAGAGAGAGAGATCATGTTTATTTGAAATCCTGTCTTGACGTAATAAATATATTTGGAATAACAGAACTAGAGCTAAGTACACTTTAATTTAAAAGTAAGAAAAATTTATATATTTATTACCAAACTGGTTTTGATAAATATTTTTGTTCAAGAAAAACATGAATATTCTTTTCTATTTACACGTGTAACATATTTTTATTTAAAGTATTAATACTTGTTAAAAATATTTGATACTTATGCTTTGTAGCTGGAATTGTTAATTTTTAAAATTAAATCCTTGTATAGAAATTAAATGTAACGTTCAGTATTATAGAATTTTAATTTTTTAGGCTTTATGTAACATTTAATGATTAGTAACAGCTATATTTAAAAAATTTAATTGTTATTTTATCAATTAAATTTATTGAAAATTATAAAAGCTTAAAAAATCTTATATATGAACTGCAAGTTTCGTCTCCATTGGATTTAAATTTATTTCACTTTGCTATTTCATTTAAGAAATCATTCTTCCCTAGGAGGCCTATTTCGCTCTTGACTTAAAACTACTTTAAAAAGTTGGTTCTCATTAAAAAAAACTTTTATCCTTTCATCTGGGTTGATCCGCTTTTCATTTCACCCGAGCGAAGAACGGGTATACCAGCTAGTTTCTAATATTGCTGTTAACTTAATCATTGCTTGTATTAGTCAAAGTTATAGAAATCTGATTATAATAAATACATATGTTAAAATATCAAAAAATTTTTGTTTTCAAATTATGTTTGGAATGTTTATTTATTTCATAATTTTTAAAATTAAAATAGTCTTATAATTTCTTAACGGACTGTAATAATTGTGAGTTATCTATTAGTTTGGCAATCAACATATTAAAGAATAATGATGATAGCTAAAGATTTGAAAGAGAAAAATAATTTCAGAGGAGCTGGGGCGACAACAGGGATAATTTTCTTTGTCTTTCTTTTGTTATTATACATGAGCACGTTTCATGTATATATATTTGTGTTTGAAAAAATGTCATTAAAAGGATAAAACAAATATATTCCTCCAAATAATAACTGGGAAGATTTTATATTTGTAACGAATCAGAAATATATGTATATATATATATGTGTGTGTGTGTGTTATCCCATTTATTAATTATAATTTTTTATATTTCATTTTTATGCTTAATATTGTTGCTGCGGTAGCCTAGTGGTCGTGGTCTCGGACTTGCAACTGTCGTTGTTTTCGTGGGTTCGACCCCTGATATCACTGAAAACCCGCTGTGTTAACGAGATTCGTTGTCAATAGCCCTCACATTGCTTCGAAATGAGACGTTAATAAACAATCACAAACACATGTATTTTATATTTTTATTTAACAATAAATTTTATATTATTTTGGTGGAGAAAAATATTGCGGTATTGGTTGAAATTTAGTTTCTCGATGATTATAAAATAAAAACAACTAACCATATTGCAAATATTGTCGCAAGATATTCGTTGCTGAATAAAACTTCCTCTATTTTACGAAATCCTGTTTTGATTCATTACATATTATTCAGTTTCCTGAGATGGTATGTTGCACATTTGAATTCTTTGAACCCTAATTGCCGAAGACTTACTCTGCATTAGAAACAAAATTTAAATTCGGAATTTTTATTCATGACTTTTGAAGGCATACCCACTATTAGACAAAAATAGAACAATTCTCGTTGAATTTTGCATAGTTTCTTTTATGGAAAACAGGAGCCATATTCGATATTAAAATTAATTTTCAACGTTCATTTACTCCATGAAATGTTTAAAATTGTTTCTTCAGACTGGGAGGACAAAATTTAATCTCTCCTAAAGAAGAAGAGTTATAAAACTTCAATATTTATCATTTTTCTTAGAGCTATTAAAACAAAATATTATCATTGCTCCTTTGGATGCAATGTGCATTTTTCTTCTTATCACGGAACTAATCTTTTGGAAGTCAACCAGGAAAATATGTAACAATTTCTTTGTGATTAATTGTGTTAGCTTTGAACTTTCTTCGTTGAATAATTTGCTTTCGTATTAAAATTTCCCTTTGAAATTTTTTTTTTAATAAACTGGTGTATAAAACTTTAAAAAAAAGTAATTTTTAATTTATTGTTCGAGATGCATTATCTCTATTTATGTGAATGTAAAAATTCAAAAAGAATGAACGGAGAATATGGCCAAATCAGGCGGTTTTTACGACGACTATATGACTGCTATTTTTTTTTTTTTTCGTAGTCCTTATTTCTTATTTATTTCGTGTTTATTACTGATATACTTGGAAAAAGGATGGCAAATAATTTTGAAATTAATTTAATCTGACAATGTGCTTCGCATTTCTTTAATTTTCTGTTCAATTAGCCGCGCACAACAAATTGCGCATCTAGCTGCTTGACAGGTAGCTCTGCTAGTTCTTCACCTGATATGTATTGGTGGCGAGAGTGAGTGTGGTGTGGAAGTTAGGAGAGGGGATGCTAGCTCCGGTATCGTTCTCGTCACTTGACCGAGGTTCAAAATTACGAGGTCCGTCGCCAATAGCTCTCGTGTTGCTTCTCAGGGCGACGTGAATAAACAATCACATCACACTCCAGTCTACCATCCTTCTCATCCTGCCAAAGCCGGGAGACTTAAAAGCTCCAAAAACGCACCCAAGTTATTTCACTAGTGGATGGAATACTAACGTGGACAAAATAACGTTAGTGTGAATGGTTGCGTCCTGAAAATTCCTCGAAGGGAAAATAGTCTAAAAATAAACCTCTACGTTCTCTCTATTGGAAACAGTTGTTCTATATTGTAGTGTCTGGAAATTATTCGTTGTGAACTTCAAATTGTACACGAAGTAATCTGATTACAATTTTAAAATTACGGAAGGATATTTTTGTGTTAGACATTTTCATCACAGTCCGTAAAATTTTTCAAAGTGTATTTTTCAGTAGATATACTCTTACATACACATACTATTATTATTATTACATTAACATTTCGCCATGTAAGATTACTTCATCCACTGAAACGCTTTAAAAATGTTTTTAAAAACGTTTTAAAAAGTCAATGAAGCGAAAACTCAGTGCGCCTATAAAGTTTGTGATCATATCTACATATTTAATCACTTATTTCTCTAGTAATTTTTTTTATTCTATCATTGCTCTGAAAATTATATTATACTTTACCATTTATTTTGTATTTTATGAACATTCCTTATTTTCTTCTTTAAAATTTGAAGGTTTTTATAGATGCTAAAAATATTTTAGATATAAAAAAAATGTAGATGTATCGAACAGGGAAATTCTTCATTTACATATACTTGCAGATGACACATGCCATTTGCAAATCTAAAGTAAGCTGAAGAAAAAATAACTTCACTTTCAGCCTAACGGAAAAAAAAGGACTTTCTCTCTCTCTCTCCTACTTAAAAGACTTATTTCCAAGTCATCACTGTAGATGTCTAAGCAACAGGTGCACTTCGATTACCGATGCAAGAACAAACTATTTGCCTCGTGTTCAAATATTGAGTGTGCTACATTTTTAGTCAGGTGCTTGCAGTTCACATTTGTATAAATTTTAAATAACTCCCTTGCCATCAAAATGCAATCAGTAGATGACTGTCTAGATGTTTTATGCTAATTATCTAAAATACCGTTATTGATTGAAAATATCTAATGTCGGACAATGTTTAGTAAAACGTCAAATTTTATAATTTTTTTTTTTTTTTTTGAAAGAAAATAAAATTTTCATTTTGATATAATATTTCTTAACACGAAACGTGTTTTTGAGGAAATGAACAAAAAATGTGCAACGTTGGCTGAAGAAGTTATTTGCAAAATAACGCACGTGCAAAAAAAAAAAAAAAAAAAAAAAAGAAAGTCTCGCAATGAAATTTATCATCAAGTTTTGGATGAAATAAATAAATGATTTTTTTAAAAAATTAAATCTTAAGAGAGCCTATTTCTCTTTGCAGGAATGGAAACCTTTATAACACCGGTAAAAAACGAATTTTTTGAACATGGGTTTTCTTTCAAACTTCACACTTTACGTAACATAATTTTTTATACCTTAAAATTTAAGAGCAAAAGGGAACGTTGAGTAAAATTCAATTTATTCAATAATTAGTTTTAATAATTTATTTTACTATTTGACGTTTATTAAATTTATCATCTGTAAAAATACGTGTAAAATTTTTTAGCTCAATCAAGCATTATGTTAATCTATTAAGCTAGGTGTAATTGAAATTAAAGCAAACGATAAATTATTACTCGACGGATTTGGCGATTTGGCGAGAAACTTGAGGTAAAATTTAATTCATTAAATAATTAGTTTCAATCAATTAATTTTTATTAATTATAATTAAAAGGTCGTATGGTCATCCAAAACAATCGTGTATAGAAAATTTCAGCTCAATTGAGATCTTTAAAATGTGAGAAAAAAGCTCTTAAAGTTTTGAACCTGACAAATTACAATGTGAGTTAAGGAAACCTATTAAAAAGCATCCAGAACCAGACGAGTAGAGATCTGAGTAAAAATGGGGAGAGCGGAACGAAACCCGTCACAAATTTTGGACGAAATACAACACCGAAGAAAAATCTGAAAAGAGAAGATAACAAAATCCGAGCGAGAGCGGGAATTTAAAAGAGTCCGAAACATTTAAAACAAATAGTTTTTAAACGAGACGACGCTCCTAAAACCGGATTGCTATACAAGTATAAAAGCGATAAAGTAACAAGAAAAAAAAATACTAATTAATCAAAATGGGCAGCGGAATGTCCACGCTTTGAATGTCCGGGGAAAGAGGGGAAAGTGACGAAAGGCCACCATTCTCCTGATCGTAAAGTGCAAACAAGGACTTGCGTCCCAAATGAGAGAATACAAAAATCCGACTTGCGGAAATGAACAAAAGGTTGTCTTTCAGACGCATCCTTTGTAAATTTGGGGCTGAGAGAGGATCTGCTATTTTAATACTTTTCATTAATTTTTTTTCACGAATTTGAATGTTTGGATTGAATAGGAATCATCAGTTCTCGATAGAGATTATTTTCGAGACCTCCAGTGAAGTGAGGTTAGCTTTACATTCAGCCATTTTTTAATTGATCGCATTTTAAGAGTCATGAACCTTTTTTTTTTTTCCCTTCTTGTATAAGATATTTTCGAAATAATTGAAAAAAGCATTCAAGAGAATGTTAACGGAGGAAATTCATATGGATGCTGGAATTTATTTTAATACCGTTATTAACGCGTGGTCTAATAATCAAAGACCCGACTACCTCGAGTTAACGGGGCATTTCAAATTACCAAAAAGTCCCCGATGTTACTGAATTGAAAATCGCGATTAACCCATCGCCACATAATGACCTTTTGCAAATGAATAATTTTTATAGAAATTTTTTAAAACCTCTCCATATTTTAAATACGTCCAAAAATGATGAAAATTATTGTTTTTAGTGCAACAAATTTTGTGAGATCGAAATGCACTTTTTATTTCCAACATTCGAATAACTATTATGTAGAAAACATAGAGTACATTCGGTCTTTATTCATTCAGATTTCAAATTCTTCGAAGAAGGACGTCTTTTTTTTCAAAGGAACCACGTTTTTCGTTGGAATCGGCGATACATTCACACTAAAACAAAGTGATTCCGTTCGGCAACGAAAAGAACGAATCTTTTTGTGCGTGTGTGTCTGAGTAACAGATTCTAATTGTGCGAGTTATGAATAAAGCAATTGTTTGGATCGGTCCAAATGACGGCCTGCCTTTTTGTGTTTGTCTTTCTTAAGGGCGTTGACAAAGTGTCAAATGTTCCTATGTCGTGTGTACAGATCAATATCCAGAGGAAATATTTAAAAGTAACAGTTTATTTATCTCAGTTTAATTGGCTTAACCCATTTGTGACCTACTACTTCTGGATGAAAACTCGTTTAAAATTAAATAAATGTTTAATTTCAATTACGCGAGCAATACGCTGAAGAAAAAAAAAAAAAAAAAATCAAAGACTTTGAAATAGGAATCGCTATCTCTCTGTTCAATAGCGCCGCGGCTAACTGTTTGCTATGTTTCAAGTCTCGTATTTCCAAAATCGTGAAGTGTGTTCGAGGTCCAGTGTCTTCTCAATGGGATGGTGTGGAAATTTGGATTAAGGAGTGCCCGCTCAGGTGACGTTCTTGTCGTTTGACCGAGGTTCACAATGACGAGCTCCGTTGTCAATAGCTCCTCTTGTAGCTTCGAAGCGTTAATAAACAATCAATTGTGCTCCCGGTAGTTTATTAACGTCTCAGACTTATGCGAATGAAATCTATCATGACTCAAAGTCTTCGCGTTGGTGCAGCGTGGATGAGTAGAGGGACGTGCCAGCTTCACTTGTCAGATGACCGTAGCTCAAAATTACGAGGTCCATCGCCCAACGTTTTCGAGATGCTTTTAGTATGAGGTTCAGAAATTGAACCCAATACGCTTGCTATTTAATATTAAGATTTATGAAAATACCAAAAGCTGTTATTTACAAAGAAAAAAAATTATAAAATTTTCAGGGTTGATTCATACAGATAAATTGATAAAATTAAGTAATGTGAGAACATTCGGCAAAAAAAAAAAAATCTAAGTAAAATTATCACTGTTTTGATTGATTAATGTCGCTATAAGAAACAACAGGAGGCTGCTGCAGGCGGACCTCGTCATTTTGTACAATGGTTGAGTGAAGAGGACGATAACTTAGCTGCTACTCTCCTCTCCAAACGTCCACACCACACCTACAGGGGACCTCGACAAGTTTTATGAACATCAACCTTGCTACGCAGCAAGTCTTTAATGAAATGAGAATTTCGAGCCCACGACTCGATAGTAACAACTTCAGCCATGATCTTGCGACCCTAACCACTCGGCTACTTCGGCCACCCCATGAACTGGTATTTGATCGCTTAGATTCCACCTTGTACTACGTGAAGTTTGAGGTTTTGTGGTATTCAAAAAGTAATAGTTCTCATTATTACTCATTACGATATTGGTTGAGACTCGATAGCTTCCTGTCCCCCATCCCCGTCCCTTTAAAAAAAACTTTATAAAATTTCATGTTTAGGTTCTTCTTGTGAAGTATAGTAAGTTCTCTTCAATTCGACATTTGATGGTTCAACATATTCTGTAATCCGGCACCGATCGAACTGTTCGCATTCAGATTTATTCTAATAGGTTCGGGCATTTGTTAACCTTGAGCCCTCCATTTTGTGGTAGAGCACTCCTCGCATTTTCGTCCAGTGTTTATCATTAATGTTAGCTTTCATTTCAGCACTGTATGTCTTGTTTTCCGGCAGTTTTTGTATGACTTTTGCACAATAATACATTGTGTTCATAGAGTAATGTATTCCTGCAAGGGTTCTTCACACGCTAATGAAACTAATAAGAAACTGCGTATATACATCAAATACATGTATTAATCGCTTAAAACTTCGTTTAGAGTGATTTGTCTTCGGTCTCCCTATCAAAATTATATAATAATCCGGCACGGTCAAGGTCCTGAACATGTTGGATTAAAGAGAGGTTACTATATTTAAAAAATACACATTGTGATGGAGGTAAGTATTGAAAAAAATGTATTGAATGTCACACATTGGAAGTATTTTTATGCTGAACTGGTAGTTAAAAACTATGGTGCAATTAATAATGATTTGTCTATAAGTGATTCTTATCTTCATGCATAAAAATATATACGAATAAATGTTTGAAATTGAATTTTTGTGTCGAACATTTAAAATTAAGTGATAGGTTTTTGATGGATGGCATTTGTGATTTATTCTGCTTGTGATGATGGATAATATACAAGGTTATTCAAAAAGAATCATCCCATTTCAAAATTCCATATTTTCATAAATGAGCGACACAAAATGATGAGTAATACATATATGCAAAGAGAAAGTATGGAACTTTTTTTTACAAGTGTTCGATATAGCTTTCCTTTTGATACACGTTTAATGTCGATTCAATATGTAAATTCCTTCCATACATGTTGTAAAGTATCAGTGGTAATGGATTTATGGTGTGGCCGCGGTAGCTTAGAGGTCATGGTCGCGGATTTGCGGCCGGTGGATTTCGTAGAGTTGTGGGTTCCAGCCTTGATGCCACAAAGGATTGATGCATGTTAAATCTGTCGAGGTCCCAAATCCTTTCGTGGGCATGGCATGGAAGTCTAGAGAAGGAGGTGCCAGCTCAAGTATTGTCCTCATCACTTGACCGAGGTCCAAAATTACAAGGTCCATCGCCTACAACCATTGTGTTGCTTCAAGTGCGACGTTCTGCTGCTGTAATTTCAATCAATGGATTTACAGCAGGAGAAATACTTTGTTCAAGTTCACACAAATTTGTGGGTTGGTGGCGCATTCACTTCATCTTTTATAAATCCCCGAAGAAAGTAATCGCATTAAACCCTATCAGGTGACTTGGGTGGCCAGCTGTGTAGCATCAACCTAAACCAGTAGTGTAGCATCACCAGATTGAATTATCTGTTCCACTGCGACCGATTTTGTTGCGATCTAAAGCTTCTAGAAAAGCTTTCGTGAAATATCTTCATGAAGAACACGCGAGGGTCATCTATTTTTCACAATGTAAAACTTACACAGTTTTCCTCTGCATTCGTGTATTACATATCATTCTGGGTCGTTTAATTTTGAAAATATGGAATTTTGAAGTCGGATAAAACCTTTTGAATAACTCTGTATTTACAAATAAATTTCCGAAATTGAATTTTTTTGTAAAACATTTAAAATTAAGTGATAGTTTTTGATGGATAACATGTGTTATTTATTTGTGCTTATGATGATAAATATAACAGAAGCTGGCTATCCAAAAAGGTGATTAACAGTGAGAGTTTTCTGAAGATTACTTTTTTATCACTCTTTTGAAACAATCACAGTGTAACGAAACGTTTCAATGCAGTCATCATCTCTGAATTTATTGGTGCGCGCGGGTGTTACATTCGAGGTGGTGCGCATTGGCCTCGTAACCTCATGGCCTCTCCCCACCAATCACAATAGACGATTGTTGCCAAGTTGGAATGACCTCTGATTCTCTTGTTTGCCAATATATCTCCAGGAATGATAAATCTTACTCAATGGAGAGAGGTCTTTTATCTTATCTGGCTCCAGAACACTTTGAAGTAACTGGATGAGAACTTGTTGAACGGTCAAGAATGCAAATGACAACTCTCTTATTCTTTTGTTTTTGAGTCACTATTAGATTTATAGGAAAGTTTAGAAGGAAGGCTTAATATATAACATTGTGTAGTTACATTTCCTGATTCAGTTAGGTTGACTGAACTTGAATTTTTTTTGCTTTAAGCTTCAATAAAACGATGCAAAATGAATAAAAAAAAATGGCTTAATAGAAGAGAAATTTTGAAATATCGGTTAAATGATTTTATTATTGAAAGTTCTGAAGTGTGCCTTTTAAAGTAAAATTAGATTCATTGTTCCTTTTAGTCCCCTAAAATGTTTGTAAAATGTAAACATTTTAGGGGACTGAAAGAAACAATGAATCTGACCACGTTGTCGTTTTTAAATTTTTCATTTCAATAAGTTTTAAAACTTCTATCGAAATTTTTCGTTCTAATTGGTAGATTACTTTTCTCATCCATGTTTATTACACTTGAAAAAAGCACAAAATTTATCAATATCACCGTGTTCTGCTGTTTAATTAAAAAAAAATTTTTTCATTCTTATTATCTTCATTTACAATTTATTCTCATTATTTATAATTATTATCGTTATGTATAATTTTTTGTTATTACTATCATAATTTATACTTTATTATTAGTAGTGCCATCATTTATAATTTATTTTTACTATCATTATTTATTACTATTTTTATAATTTTTATTTTTATCATCATAATTTATTATTATTTGTAATTCATTATTATAATTATCTTTTTCTCTTTCCCATTATTTTTAATTTACTATTATCATTATTTGCTTATATAATATGTATTATTTTTTTTTTTTTGTACTTTTTACTACTTAGTTGGCATTACCCAATAATTTGTAAGTAAATTATTATTATATTTTAGTGGAGGAAAGTCTAAGGATAATGAAAAAGATACGCAAAATAGCAATATTTAATAAAGGTCATTGTAATTCTTATTATTAAGCCTAAGTTTAAGAATCAGAACCTCTGCGTCTTAACCACTATGCTTAAGAATCAGAATAAAATTATTAATTTTACTAATTTCTCACTTAATTTTATAAAACATTTACTCTATATTACTTCCAGTTAAGTAGAATTCTAAAATGTTTATTACATTTGCAGCTTGTATTTATGAGGATGAAACGTGAGTCGTGATACATAAAATCCATTCAAATGTGATTTATGCTGCTCTACTCTTCGTTTGACTCTAAACAGATTTTAGACTAAGAACTGTGATAAAGGGTTATTTAAAATGAATCATCCGAATTCAAAATTCCATATTTTCAAAAATAAATGACACAGAATGATAATAATACAAAAATATAAAACGAAAATGGGGAAGTTTTATTTGTGAACAATAGGTGGCCCTTGTGTGCTCTTCGTGAAGTTATTTCACGAAAGCTTATTTAGAAGCTTTCACAGATTTACCCCGCAGTTGGATCACTGTGGTCCAGATAACTTGATGTTACACAGCAGGCCACTTAAGTCACCTGATATGCGATTCTCATGTCTGATCACCCCTTATGGCTCCATGCGATTTCTTCCTTTGAGAGTTTGAAAAAGATAAAATAATGAGTGCGCCTCCATTATCCTCAAATTTATGTGAACTTGAATGATTTCTGCTGCTATACAATCACTTACCACCGACCCCTAACAACGTGTTTGGCAAGAATTTGCATATCATACGTGTAACTAAAAGAATTTATATCGAACACTTGCGACAAAATCTTCCGCAGTTTTCCTTCTCATTCATGTGTTACTTATAATTCTGCGTCGTTTATTGATGAAAATATAGCTTTTTGAAATCTGATGATTCAGTTTGACAACCTTGTACATTAGTTTTGTCAATTTTGTAATATTCATTTTAGTAATTATTTTCAACCATTCGCGGCTGTATTCGTTTGTGATAGGAAAAAAAAATTTTATTACATAAAGTTTAATTTTCAATTGCCTCAACCAAAGTTAATTTATTAAGATAAACTACAAGTAGATTTGAGTTTACACATTGTGGTCAAGTGTTTATCATAATACTTCCCGATTTGTGCATGATATTACAAACATTCTTACGAAATGCGTTTGCTATGCGATTAAGCACTTAGAAAGAAATTTGTTAATACTTCTGTAAGGTAATTTCACGCATATTTTAAATATAATAACCACTCTTAAGTACAGAATGGTTTTTTTAGATATTTACCCAAAGATAACATCTCTTTTCAACAAACAAAATAATAAAATAGCTTAAAGCTAATTCCTAACACATTTAACTAGAACAAGACAAAGAAAAAAAATACGAATTGCATGTGGACGAAATTATTTAAAGGAGTTTTCAGATTTTGAAGAAAATGTTTGGGTATTCAACTTTAACGTCATTCAGATTTTGTTGTGATATTAAAAAATAATCTAAAGTACGAAGAAAGCGAAATTTTGTCAGTTTAAATCCAAATGAAATATGTATGCTCCATGCTCTCCTGCTCAAGCACGAAAAAAGGGTAGGCAAACAAAAATGATTTTAGCAAACATGAAACAAAAATGGAAGCTTCACAATATTATTTTGAGTGTTAGTTTCATTTGACCTCCATCCCTCTTATTTTTGTATTTTGATTAGAAAACCAATCCATATAATAACATTCAATATTTGAATTAAAAATATAATAAAGTATATACATTTTATTTCAGTCTTTAAAATAATGTTATTTTTAAGGGGTAACATTATTTTAAAAGTAAGATTGTTCGCATGCACTAAGTCACGTTACCGAACAGTATTACGGAAAATCTGTACGCATTTTATGAAGCTGATCTCGATAGAACTTTACGTTTCCATCTTACAAACAATGAATAAAAATCTCATGCGCTTTGAAGTTTTTTCTTTACTTAAAATTTTAATGTATTGATGTGAAACTGATTTTTTATAAAAATTATCTAGTTACGCCTCTGATCTATGATTGTTAAATTGCATCGCTTTTACATTTACTTCAATTTTCAATGCATAAAAACAATTTTAGAATTTCACTTCCAGTTCATTGAACTCAACGAATCAGATTTGATTTAGTAAACATGCGAAAACCAGACACTAACCAAAAATATTTTTAAATTTGCTACATCGGCGAAGATGTCCTGTGGTTAAAATTCCGAGTGTCGCAGACGATTTTCTTTTGTTTCCACAGCTTGACTATCGTAAACAAAAATGACGTAAGAATAAACGCAGCTGTAAGAGGAATCTGTAAGAACAAACGATTTTTTTCTGGAGAGGAAGTGATAAAAGTCACGAATATGTGAAGCTCTGGCATGATTAAATATTCCTATCTAGATAACTAACTGTAGTGCTGAAGAAATCTGCGACCTCAAAGTGATCGAGTCACGATGGACTGAAATACGATCGAATCGATCATCCTTGTAACCGCAGTTAATAATCATCATAAGCAGTGATCTTAATGTAATTTCATCTAATGAAAAGGAGAAATGACGTTAAGCATACTAACATCTTATTCATGATATCAAAGCACTTAATATATTTTTATTCCTTTCAAAATCTTGTGTGATAATGGCTTGTGTCACGAATATCTTTATTTAAATTTTATTTAAATCAAATAGAAATTCTAGAAAGCTATTTTTTTGAGAAAAAAATGAGTTAATACATTTCCTTTCCTGCGTTTGATAGATTCGTGTGGTTTATATTTCTTTGTCGAGTGGATTTGTTGTCCTTTCTAATTCAACGTGAAATCTTCAACAGTTTGATTAAATCGAATTTCATGTGGACATTTTAAACTGAAATTCACGGTGGCTTTTGAAATGTTAAATTAATATATATTTTTGTTTTATTTATTAATTTTTCAATCATTTATCTTTTAGCATTAGAATATGATGAGTTGATTTTTCAGATGCAAATAATAAAATAATAAGAATAAATACAAAAAAGAAAGAAAAAATGCGGTTATGATTTTTTTCAAAATTTAAATGTATGGAATCGTAAAATAACTTAAAACTTGTATTTTTATTCTTTTGAATAAAAAATGACGTTGAAAGGAGAAATAGTTACTTTTGTACACAAATTCTTTCTAAAAATTTTGCAAAATATTTTTTAAATGTTACATTACAATGAGTTTTTAATAAGACTGAAAAATAAATTTGCCAACAAATGACACAAATTTACATTTTAGTACATTGTAATTAATTTTT
>BMAW01081333.1:1398123-1552617 GCA_019974015.1 Nephila pilipes
CAATGTACTGATTGGTCTTTATTTTCTCCTTTTAAAATCATCTTTATTTATTCGTTTATTAAATAATATTGAAATAATCTCAAACTATTTTAAAAATGTATTAAATTAAACTATAATTACAAGATTATAGTATATAATTTTAAAATAATCATAAACTAAAACCAAAGACAAACTTGTTATTCCTAAAAGTGTTGCTTCATTTTTGAATTAAAGCTGTGAGAAATTCTCTTTTTTAGCTTTTAATTTGAGAGTAAACATCCTTTTTGTGCATAACAACGTACAAAGTGAGACTTGTAATATTTATATTCTAGAAAAGCCAATAAAACAGAAAAAGATAAATATAACAATAAAACAAAAAACGGAAAAGTTAAGAGAGAAAAATTGTAATAATGGAAAATTCTCGTAAAGTACGACAAAATGAAAATAAAAGTTGAAAAGGTAAATATAAAAAGTATTAATACAAAAATTAAAGTTGATTGAAAAGTAAAATAGAAAAGATTACATACTGGCTGAAAGCCAGTTCATCTTCTATCTATGGGGGAAATAAAGTGCTCACACTATTACATTTATTTTAATAATTCGCGGTTAGTCTTCATTTTAAAGTTATTTTATTTAAATAGTGCCTAAGTGTATTTATATAAAGGGAAAATAAGAAACTTTTATTACTTGTAAGACTCTTCAATAATTCATACCATTTACATTTAATTCTATTATTATTATTATTATTTTTCTTTCCTTTTCTCCCCTCTTTTTCTAAAAATAGTGATTAAGATGCAATAATTTTGACACACAGAAAAGCGAAAGAAAACTGATGATGCAACTATAAAATTGTTCTACAAGTTCATTTTCATTTCTTCTACACTACAGCTATACCTGCTTCTCAATAAAAGTTCGTACTTTTACATCCATTTCTCATCATCTTATAGTTCACACACACATAAAAAGAAAACTCTCACACGAAATTTAACAATAGTATATCCCCTTTCTTTGGTGTGAGGAGGAATATTTTTTTTTTCCATTCCTCTCAGAACACTTGCTTCCGCTCGGTTTTTCACCTGTCCTACAGTTCCCAAAGTGCCACTTCCGGAACACTTTTTTTTTCCTTCCATTTTTCCCCTTCCCGCTTTTTTATCATCTGCTTTAGGCTTCGAAAAACTCTACTTTTCCCAATATTGCATTTGCATCATGCAAAGGATGACGGTTTACCGTTTCCTACGGATGTGATTGTAACCAGGCTCTCAGGGAAATATTAGATGGGAATATTGCTTATTTCGAACAAGTTGAGTCAGGGAAAGATAATTGCTTCGTCAGAACAAATATGCTTATGCAATAATAGGTATTCTGTAAACATTGACATTAAGATCGTTCCTAAAAAACGGAATTTAATCCTGATATATATATATATATATATATATATATAAACATTTGAAAATATTTTTTATCTTAAGTATAGCAAAATGTTTAACAATTAGAAAATGTATAATAAGTTTTACATTGATTGAAAATAAATTAAAATAATGATAAGAAACAATGTTAAACAAGAGCGTAGAAACATCTCATTCACTTGGAGATTACGTTGTTTCGAAATGACAGTAAATTTATATAAAAGGAAATTAAAACTGACGTATTTACAGGTCTCGAATACCAAATGATACATGAAATATTTAATTTAAAGATGTTCGAAAATTAAAAATACAGCGTTATTTTAACATTGATAGGAGCTTTCATCGTTCATTAAAAAGTTTTAATTCTTTTAATGCATTTGGCAAAAAATATTATTATGAACAAACTTAGATATCATATTTGAATTTTCTAAAGAAATAATGTAAAGGGAAACACAAATAATTGTTTGTCAATGTCTCTTGAAATCTATTATGCCTTTTGCAAAATCGATGGTAAAGCTTTTATTACTGAAACAGCAAACTTTTACTTTAATGTTGCCATATTTTTATTATTCAAAGAGATCAGACCCTGTTTTAAAATTTCAGTAAATTGACTTGACTCCCGTTTATCAACTATTTTGATTTCGAGAAAGTTATGTTAATCCTGTGGAATCACTACTCTCCTCCTCAAACATAGACTGTTTTATCTATTTGAATGGAAGAAAGATGCGAAGCGCAAAAAAAATAATGATTTTTGCGTTGTTACATATTTTTTGCGATTTTCGAAAATACCTAAAAATTTTCTTTTAAAGAACAGAATACTCACAAGGGAGACATTTGAGTAAACGTAAAAATATTTTTAAAACCGAAGGGAAAATAGAATTCCTGAGTTAACCTTCGTTATTTTTTCTCTCTTTCGGATGCACTTTTTTGCATTCAAATTGATAAAATTATCTCGATTTGAAGAAGAAAATCGAAATTCCATTTCATTCACGGAATCGAAATGGACGATAGACGGGAGATAATCGGAAAAAATAATTTAAAATTCGACAAAAAGATCATATTGAAAACGATCAAGTTATGCGCGAATAGTGTTTAATTTTTAATATATTGTTGAAAGCAAATAAAACGCTTGCAATTAAGTAAGCAGAAACTCATTCGGATTTTTCACAATAATGATGAGACATTTTTGAACATATGCAAACAAACGGCAATAAATATAAACATTTGTTGGTTGCTCTCTTCGCCTTTCGTTCATTTTTCATTTCTTGTTATATATGATTGATTTCAAACTGTTCCAAACCCAGAAAACCTATGATCTTGGAATGATTGATTGAAACAGATGGCGTGAGCTCGCTGTGGAAGACATGAAACTTATTTTACATTGAGTTTTTTGATTATTTTTGTGCTTTTTTTTGTTGGACTTTTAATTTTTTTATTGCCTTTATTTAAATACTATTTTTCTTCTTTGTTTTTTTAAATGTAAGCATTAAAAATTCCTTTTTTAAAAATAATTTTTAAATAGAAGTTAGTTGCTTTGAAGTCAATTACGTCTTTTTAAGGTATCGGCGTAAATTTTTTCAAAAATAATTTTGAAAAATGCAAAAGTTCTATGCAAAGTTTGGCAAAGAACAGATTTAATCACCCAATGTGCATTTTTTAAAATGATTATTATTAAATTGCTCAATTAAAAATAAGAATTAAAGTAAACGATGAAATGTTGAGAAATGGACAATAGTAAACTTTTCCGATATTAAAATTGAAGGAAACAATAAGTTATTAATTTGAATATATTTACGCTAAATGTAATTAAAATTAAAGCAAACGATAACTTATTAAATTGAATATTTTCTCAGCTACTCATAATTAAAACTAATACAAATGATAAATTATTAAATTTGATATTATATCAGCTGCATGTAATTAAAATTAAAGCAAACAAAAAATAATTATTGAATTGAATACATTTTTGAGCTAAATGTAATTAAAATTGAAGCAAATAAAAAAAATTGAGAATGGAACTTGTACGCGAAAAGTGTTCCAACTAGAACTATAGCCCCTTGGATGGCTAATAAAATTGAGCTACTTTGAGTCGGAATTTAGCATCTTGGAAAAAGATTTAAATATGAGGTCGCAGTAGCCGAATGGTCGTGGCGTTTTTACCGTTTGGTCGTGGATTTGACGCCTGATTCCACTGAAGATTCATTTTGTAGCGTGGCTAATGCATGTTAATTATGTCAAGGTTTGAAGTCTTCCCATTAGCGCGGTGGGGAGTGCCGCCTGATGCGTTATCCTCGTCACTTGCTCAAGTTAGAAAATTACTGTGCCCTTCACCAATAGTCCTAGTGTTCCTTCAGAGTTCGACGATCATAAACATTAATCAATAAGTCTAGAAGAGGTTTCGAAATCACAAAGATTAATAATGATTTTCTGCAACATTAGAAAGTGATTTTTTTGAAAATTTTAATTCACTGACTCTTGACTCTTCATTGATTCATTTCATTTTAACTGGACCTTTTTCTCTTAGTCGCTTGACAAATTATTATTATAATTTCCTCAAAATAAGATTGAGTTTCAGAATAATTTCTGCTCCAAAAGACAAATTAATCCTTATTTTCTGGAGAATGTTTACCTTATCATGAGAAACATTCTGTATTTATTCATATACAATTTATATTTCGATCATACATTTATTCAATTCATATACACACTCGTCTGATTTATTCTATTCATGTAAGCTATTTATGTTTTTGGCCACTAGGCTACCGCGGCCACATTTCCTGGAGGAGAACATTGCTGTTCGAAATGAAACTTTTGAACCAACGCAGTAGTATTTTGACGTCTGCCCGACCCGGGCTGCCTCTTGTGCCATAACTAGATTCAATTATTAAACACTAAGACACAATAACCAATCAAAGAGACACAAGAACAATATTTACGGAATTTATTAACTTCTATTTACCATAACAACAACTGAATATGCTCTCCTGGGGAAGATTTCTACCAACTAAATTCAACCCACCAATAGTAATCTAACAGACCCTTACCACTAATCCTTCCACGACTGCAACTCAAACTCTGCAACTAACGTAGCAATCTGGAATACTAAATCTCTGTAAATACTACGCCTTTAATCCTTACGTCTATTTCAACCTCTCTTTTCAGCTCCTCCTGCAACTTCTCTTTCCACTTCTCCTTCAGCCTCTCTATATCTTCTCCCTCAGCTTCACTATCGCGACTTTCAGTCGGAGTTTATATATTTCCTAACTCTCCCGCTTCACTTCATTTCTACCTGCTTCCTATCTGTATATTCACGTCTCATTTTTGGTTTGGCAAAGGTTGTTTAGCAAAAGCAATCAATCTCAATTAAAAGTCCCCAAGGTTAGTGAAGAGAAACCGCGAATAGCCCAATGTCACAGTATGGAAACAATATTGTGTCGTTCATAAGAACATTGATGTACTCAGTTCCTCGTGAATCCCAAAAAATAACAGCTATAACTTTTGTTGTTAACAACTGAGTTTTTGCTTTTAGTGCAACAGTTTTACTTTTTGTGCCCTATTCCATAATGGAACACATTGTTTTACGGGGTTAGTGACTAAATAAAGGAACATTAAAATGATGACAAACGATTATTTAAACATTTTATTATGACAAAATATTTATAAAACCATCGGCCGCTTTTTTTCAAGTACCGTATATATTTTATTCACTTTCTTGGAAATTACGGTTAAAGAGCAAAATTCGTTAGTTTACTGAATCCCAGTGGTGTTTCGAAAGAATGGAAAGAATCACCTCAAAGCGTAAAAAACACCTTATGATATATTCTTATGCTCCATGGTTTATCTAATCATTTCACAGTGTATAGATCAATTAGTATTTTACACTTAAATGAAGGGTAAAACATGTATTTAATTTAATCAAAAATGTTAATGGGAAACGTAGGTCGCCTGCCTACATATCTTTCTTAGAAAACTATTTTATTTTATTTTTATTGCATACTTAAACTAACTTCCTCCGTTATTTAATGAAATTTCAGAATTATACTATCTAACGGTAATTTGCGTGAAAGAAATGTAAAGTTTTTTTTTTTTTTCTTTCGAAATTCCAGTCGCTCCAGAAGGGATCGAAAATAACATTTCATAACAGGTGGGGCTCCAAGTCTCGATCGTTACAACAGATTGGTCAAAGATTCCGACTGGTAAAGATGAGTTGAACGATAAACAAAAACGACCTTCACCGGCAATTCGAAGAGAAGGTTGGAACGAATTGCTTTCCCTCTCGCTGCCAGGGTGGTGGCCATGTTCTTCCGGATTGCAGACGAAACAAGCAGTTAATCATTCTGTTTAGTGCAAATGCCAGGGTCACGGTCCATTTAATATCGTTTGCACTTTGTTGTGAGAAAAAAAGAATTCTCCAAACTGCGTTTCTGTTCCGATATTAAAATGTAGTTCAAGGTTGTTGTTATTAATTCAAAGCATTCTGTTTATAGTACTGTTAACAGTCGAATTGGCTGTTCAATATGTTTGTAAATAAGTAAACTTAGAATCTGTGTTATTTGAGTTATTCATATTCTATACGAAAGTTTTTATCCATGTTTATTCGCTGAAAAAAATCATTTTCTTAACTTTTCTTTTTGTATAACCATTTGTTTAAATCCCTTCAACACTTAAAACATGTTCTTGACATATTTTTCTTCCAGCTTAAAAATTTTAACGAAGAAAATTTTCTTCATGTTTGATTTGGGTGATAAGTGAAATTATTATATATTTTAAGTTTGGTGCATACAAAGTCATTAAGTAAGTGCAATAAATATATTTTTTGATGGTTACAGAGTTATTAATGACTAAATGCGAGAGAAAGAGACTATACCATACTTGTGGAAACACCTCAAGGTTTCTCTTAACGAAGAATATACCATTTTTTGGTACCCTATTTGGGTTTCACACCGATTTTGTTTAGGAGCATGCGCAATGAATATTATCTTTGTGAATGCAAAATATTTTATTTTGTCTTTCTTCTTCAAACTCACTTTAATGATCAATTTTTCAGTAACAATAGTCTCAACAAAGTGAAAAGCGCCATCTGCTGGAATAAAAAACTGAGCTGATCACGTCGCAAATCGAGAATTTTCATTGCTCATAAACGTTAATTTGCAATACTGATATCAAGAAAGGATAGCCCAGGGCTATTGGGTCTTGAAATAAAGTACATAGTCACGCAAAAACGTTATTCAAATCGACTTTTAAAATTCGAAACATCAAAATAATTTTGTCAATAAGCCTGTAACCTAGAAGTTCCATCGACATAACTATTCCGATAACTGCTGGTGTCGAACATATTTTTTCAAAACTTTCAAAATAATATTAATGAAAAATATATTTAAGGTCCACGAAGTCACACAATAAATACCATTGAATCAGCGATAATTCAATCCAATTTAAAAATATCTATATCACCTTGTCCTTTTCCTTCCTTCGTATTACCGTAACCTGATTTCCTTATTTTATCTTTTTTAATGAGTAATCTTTAACTCACATTGTAGCTTTGTCTAGTTTAAAACTTAAAAAGCCTTTTTCTCACATTTTAAAGTGTTCAATTGAGCTGAAATTTTCTATACATGATTGTTTTGGATGGCAATACGATAATTTAATTATAATTAATAAAAAATAATTGATTAAAACTAATTTTTTTAAGAATTGCATTTTACGCCAAGTTTCTTACCAAGTCGTTAAATTCGTTGCTTAATAATTTATCGTTTCCTTCAACTTTAATTGCATATAGCTGATATATAATATTCAAATTAATATAAAATTTATCGTTTGCTTCAATTTTAATTACACGTATCTTAACTGATAAACAATGCTTAATTGAGCTAAAAATTTTACACGCATTTATTTTAGATGATAAATTTAATAAACGTCAAATAATAAAGTAAATTATTAAAACTAATTGTTGAATAAATTCAATTTGACTCAACGTTCATTTTTGCACTTAAAATTTAAGGTGTAAAAAATTATGTTACGCAGAGTGTGAAGTGTGAAAAAAAACCATGTTCAAAAAATTCGTTTTCTACCAGTGTTATTCTTCCTTCCTCTTTCTCCTCCTTCCCTTTATATATGAACTTAGGTTTTTATAATTTGAAGTTAAGTTGTTTGAATCAAGTGGCTTCCAGGAAAAAGTCCATGAGGACAATTGAAGGAAAGAATGCCTCATAATGCTTTCTACGGAGAACGGTATAGAACCAGAGAAGGAGAATGTGAACGAAGAGTGTTTATTGCATGACAACGCACGTCCCCATACAGCTAAAAAGCAAAGCAAATCTTGGACTCATTCGGTTGGGATATTTTCAATCACCCATCTCATAGCCCTGACTTGGACAAATTTTCGTCTTTTCACCTCTCTGATGTCGTTTATAGGAGGAAAAAGATTTTCGATCCCCGATGATGTCCAGAATGCCATCAAACAATAGCCAAAAAAGCGACGAAAGATTTTTTCGACGAATGTATTATTTTGCTCATTCTTTGGCTTGCATTGTGAAATAAGGTTACTATATGTCAAAAAATATTATTTGATGTACGTATGTGAAATCGCAAATTTGTGAAAATTATATTACTTTCTCAATTTCCAAGAAATTGAGTACTTGTACTCTTTCTGGAAAACCCTCGATATATATATATATATATATATATATATATATATATATATATCATAGCCCAGAAATCAATAATTTTTGGATACGTATATATGTGACTGTAATAAGTAATATAATCTTGCATTGATTATATTGTAAAAGATTATATATGTCAGTATTATTTGCAGAAAGTAAACTCAAAACCTATGTAAACAAAATTTACTTTGAATCAACATTGATCTATAACTATACAAACGTTGGACCTTTTAATTTAAAACCCTGATTAAGAATCCTAAGAGATGACAACTCATTCTACTAACTTTCCCATCATGCAACGTGAGGACTTTGAAGATTAAATCTGTTTAACGTACTGTAGTTTATAGATTATCTTCGTATGATGAGTCTTTCGAGAAATTGGGATTCGAATCCATGTCTTGATATGAACATCATCGGCTACGAAGTTCTCGATCACAATCGTTGTGCTTTTACGGTTTAACATTATCAAAATTTAACATTACTCTATATATACAGCTCTTTAGATGCATAATGATACTTCGTAATAGATTAATTGAAGTTCAATAGATTAGATAATAAACTTATGAAAAATAGGTACAAAATTCGGGAAAGCATTAAAATACTCCACAAAATTTGATTGAAAAGTAATGCCTCCATCGCAACCACTCTTATTTGTCGCCGGATTTTCACAATTCTCGTTGCACACGAAAGCTACATGTATTCTCTATGTAATGCATTTATTTCTGTTTCTCCCAGGCGTTGATGGGACGCTGAAAACTGAAGAAGATGGCTACTAACTTGGAGAGGAAGTTGAAGCAGTGTGGCGTCATATCACCGACCTTGCATCTACCGACTTTCATCTCTGCCCAAAAATAAGATTTGATAGTTTAATAACTTCGCACTGAAAAGCAACGTGAGGTTGTTGGCGACGGACCATGTAATTTTGAACCTCGGTCAAGTGACAAAGAAGTACCCCTGAGTTGGCACTTCACTCTTCAAACTTTCACACCATGTCAACGGGAGGACTTAGGATCTCAACCAGATTTAACGTTCAGTTGTCAAGCTGCATGACACGCCTTTCAAGGCTCGAACTCACGATACGACAAAAACAAAACCAGCCACGAGATCCGCATCCGTGACACTTGGCTATTGACGCCTTTTCAAAGACAAAAGAGTACATTAAGGCTCATCACTTTATTGTGACGACGAGGTAAAAACTGCCAAATTCACCAGAATTCCTGGTGTCGATAACAATCACTGGACGGAATATTTCTTCAATGGGTTTGGCCGATTCTTCTCAAGTTGCCTCAAGTGCATAGAAAATAATTTGGACCATGTCGAAAAGTGAGTAGTACATAAAATAGAGGTTATATGAAGTTTTCAATAAGAATTTTGAAAATCAGGTAACAAATTAAAGAAGTTATTTCCATTGAGACATTACTTTTCAATTAAACATCGTAAAATTATTTCTTTCATATTTAATGCACGCCCGTGTAAGTTCACGAAATAAAATCAAATGTTCTATCCTATCAAAGTTCGTTTCATTTTCAGAAGAGATATTTTATTATGGCTATATTTATAGTAAAATATCTTATTCGAAAATGTCACATAAAATTTTCATGCCAAGAAAAGATGTTGCATACCATACGTAAATTCCCAACATGTGATTCAAAGAAGCTCTTTTTTATATTCATTTCTTTCCGGAACAAGTTTATTTTAATCTATTTAACATTTTTCAAAATATAATTTACGATATGCTCAAAATAAGATTCTTATCTTCATTCCGTTTAACAAGTATACTATTTTTACATTTTTAATGAGATTCAGAAACTTCTGTACAAAAGGACTATTAAAATCAAAATTTACAGAAATGAAAATAAGTATTCCGAATGATAAAATCAAGTCACGACTGGAAAAAAATGGACATTGCTATAAATATTCACATATTTTATTCATATCTCAAATTCTTTGCAAGTTAAAAAAGAAAATTCACCCGACAAACGTCCTTTCGTGTTTGAGTGAAAATGAAAACAAAAGGTGCAGAAAAAAAAAAAAAAAAAAAAAAAAAAATATGAAAAGTTTTCTCGATTCACACATACACACAATTTTAAGAAACTCGGGAATTTTAAATAAGCTGGCTGCCGTGTTTATATTTCGACTGTGTCAAAGCAGAAATATTTTATTCCTCGAAACGTGGCCTATTTATTGTCAAGGTTCGCTGATCAAAAGCTTTGCAGACGACTTCCAAAGACAGTATCTTTCGCAAGATGAATGTTAAATATGTTTAAAGTTTGCTGAAATTCGTTACTTTTGATGCAGCTTTTAAAGTTGAGGTACACATATCAAAAATGTAAATATTTAATTTCTGAAATATATTGTATGGAGTTAAATCGTAGGGGAGGTTTTATTTGCATTGTTCGCTTTGTATAAGAGGGATTTAAAAATGGCTGTGTTCTTAAGAAATGCTTGTATTTAGAAAAATATTTTCTCCCAGCTTCAGAATCTTCAAATTGTTTGGTCTACAAAAAGTAGAATACTTAAATTGTGTTTATTTCTAAAAAAATGTGTGTAGATATGAATATGACGATATAGTCTTGCAACTGTGTTGATGTGTTTCAATATAATAACTGTAAATAAAGAATCAAATGTGAAAGGAGGGGAAAAAAATAAGATTGGAATAGATTCTTTAAGGCATATCGAACTTCGTTTTTGCCCAAGCAGGGGGAATATTGAGCTCGTATCTGAAAGCCCAGTTTTCCATTATATTTAAATAAAAATCATACTTGCGAGAAAATATGAGAAAAATAAAACAATGCTTATACACGTTTACAATCATTATATTTTTATTCACAAATACTTTCGTTAGGTATCGTCACTTGACAGAGGCTCAAAAATACAAGGTCTGTCGCCAATAGCCCTCGTGTTGCTTCTAAGTGTGACGTCAATAATCAATTGGTTCGTTAGGTAACTGAGACAGGAAAATGTTTCAAATTTTGAAATGTTTGTTTTTGCTGTTAGAGGGCACTTTGCTGATTCCATATGAATACTATTTATGAGAATTTGATGAAAAGAAAGCTAGAAAATTGAAATTTAAAATTGTGAACAATCGCACCATGTCATTGAGAAAAATATCTGAGCGTTTCCCACCCAAATGTGATTTTTTAGGATTCTCGTACACTTCTCTCAAAATCTACTTTTCCCAAAAGTGCTGATATTTTCTATTTTTAAAAAAAATGTGGTAATTTTTATACAATGATTGCAATTTTTTTTTCAAATTCACGCTCACAAATTTTAGATACTACGCACTATTTGCATCTAATTAAGGGAAATTTGAATCATAAAATTGAAAAATTTTAGAAATTTTATTAAATTTCAATTTTGAAATTATAATTATTATTAAAATCAAGGTATAAAAGGCTCTGTTTATAAGTTTACTGCAAATTTTCGTAAATGAAGTGGATTGCATGCAAAACATACTTAAATGTAAGAACACAATTAATACACGTAAATACAGCTATAGATAATCAGTTGCTCAAATGTAATAATTTATGCATGTAAATATAATTTCTTCCCATAAACAGATACTTGAATATACATATACCATATATTTAGGCACATAAAATGATAATTTAATCATAAAAAAGGCCTCCAAAATTGAGGTCGTCTAACAGGACAGATAAAAAAAAATTAAATTCAAACTCATATATTAATATGTATTAAAAACATTATAAAATTTAAAAAAAAAAACCCAACCCCAATGTATTTAAAATCCTTCAAAATTCCTACATTCATCATCAAAGGCAAATAGCTCTTCATTTTTGAGAATCTCTTCATATGGATCCCATTCTGTATCTAGCGAGTCGAAACCCGCTTTCGTCATCGGTAACCCATAACAAATCGTCCTTAAGACTATCCCGTTTAGAAATCCCACACTTATTGCAGGATTCGTTCGCAGTACATGTGAGTTCGTGATTCGGCATGTTCTTGTGTTGGTAGTGCAGCCAGAGCAAGAAAACAAATTGTTAGATTGATTGTTTACTGACGTTGCGCTCAGAAGCAACACGAGGGCTATTGACCAACGGACTTCGTGATTTTGAACCTCGGTCAAGCGACGAAAAGGATATCTGAGCTGGCACCTCCTTCTCCAAACATCCACACCACTCCACGGGAGGACATGGAGCTTCGACAGATTTAACGTGTATCAGCACCACTATACATCGGATCGTGAGTAGTATTAGGACTCCATCCCCATGACTCGGCGAAACAATACTGGCCAAGCGTTCGTGACCATGACCATAGTCTACAGCGGCCTCTAAACTTGTCTGAGATACATGCGAATTTGTGCTTCTATAAGCAGTGCTGCCAGATGCAAGAAAATAAAATTTGTGCCAAATGATCGCTGACCTACACAAAATTCATAGGCCGTTGATAGTCTGGCGGTCTTATAGGACAGATATATGCTAAAACTATAATATTTTGACGAAATAAAAATCTCGTCTTATCTGAAGGTCGTTTAATCTGTGGAAATATATGGTACTTTAGTGTTGAAATATGATTTCTACTGCTCTGAATTTTAAAAAGCTTGGATTATTTAAATTTGGTATTTAAAAGCGAAGGTTATTTTAACTCGTTTTTCCTTGTTGAAGACATCTCGGTTACTTTAAAAATTTTGAATCAGATATTCTTCGCAAAAGAAACTCCTGTTCTTAAATACAAAAATCTTTTTCATTAGACTTTTCTCTCCCTATTTTAGATAAAATGTTTTTGAAAGCATGGTAATTTTTCAATATTTTAACTTTAAAAATCACCTTATCTCACGTTTTGCGAGCTAGCTTTTTAAAATGTAATTTTAATTAAAAAAAATCAGTTATATATTTTTTAAAAATCTGGTTCCGAACTAAGTGAGACAAATAAAAAAAAAAAAACGAATAGCACATTTTCTTCGAAACTGTTTTAATTTCATACAGAACTGAATCTGCAATTTCTCTTCGAAAGTAGGTTGCAAACTGATGTGTAATTCTACATACCACTCCATGAAACAGACACTCTGAAACATACACTTTAGTCTGAGCTTTTTCTTTCGGTTTCTTACTCTTGAAATCTCGAATTTCGCGGAACTAGCACTTAAGTACGAATATGTGCGGTTTGCAAAAACCAGTTCCGAGTGCAATTTTTTTTTCGCTCTTTTCAATCGTAGATTTGAATCTCCATTGCTCTTTTTTTCGGTTTTTATTGTTTTTTAACTTTAGGATAGAGTTAACTTTAAAAATTTTGCATCTCCTAGCAGAGTTCGGCTATCCTTTTTTTTAAAAAAAATAATGTCTTAAGGAGACATGATACCGCTTGAGCAATTTTTTTTGTTAGATATTTTTATAAGAAAAAGTTTTTAGACACCATGCTTGAACACACATAAAATATGCATTTAAGAATGAGAAAATAAATATTAATTTTCAAAGAAACAGTTACTTAAAAGCATTTTATTTTTCAGTTTAAAGTTTTGAAGATCAATGAAATGATTCAGTATATTGCTAAACGCAAGTTAAAGAACTTGCTAAATAATGTTGCTTTCAAATTTTGTTCATCGATTTCGAAAAGTCATATAATTAAATTAAGGAGACGAACTTTTTTTTTAAAAAAAAATATTTTTGTAATTTTTAGCTTGTTGTATCCTCTTAAGATTGTTTACACTTCATGTTTAAGAAAGACCCGAACTCGAGTACATTTTTTAGCAAGCGTAAAATATTCTCACATCAATGTTATTCTTTGATTTCACTATCAGAAGTTTCATATGTTTTGCAATATGTTTTAAAATATTTCTCATTTTTGTTTCAATCGATTGAAATTTTCCGGTTTAAACCTTATTCACCTTTTAATATCGAATAGATTTTAAGTTAAAAGGAAATGCAATAATCCTTCAGACACAAAATAATAAGAAACCAAATAATTATAATTTCACACATAGTTTTAAACCAGTCAAAATACTCATGTTTAATCAAAACGGAGAGTTGTTGCGTATATATAGAGAGAGGGGGCTCTACTATAGTTAATTAGGAGTTATAGCATTAAAAAATTAGATTTAAATCATGTTTTATTTTTAGGATTATTATTATTTAAAAAGAGGGAAAAAATATTTTAGAATTTTTGTAATTTTTTATATTTGGTATTATATTATAGAATGTTTTATTTATTACTTAAGAATAGGTGCCCTAAAAGACAACGTTATTTTGTAATAAATCAGACATTGTTGAGAAGTGTGAATGTAGTTGATCAGATATTAATTAATACATTTATAATTTATTTCTTTTTGTAATTAAAATTTGGAATAATTGTTGTGTAATATGTTATTTTAAGTAAATAGAATTATTATTTTAATTAGATAAAATTCTTTTCGTATGAAATTTTATACTGTCAAGTTTTGGTATAGTATGTTCTTTGTTTGTTTGTTTTTTGGTTTGTTTGTTTCTGTTTGTTTTTTAATTACGGCTCTTACCAATTTTGTTATAAAATAATTTGCTGAGTGAGATGATTTAGATTCATGAAACATTTTTAAATTACGTATTTCTCTCCAAAGCCAGAAACAACATTTCCTTTTTTGAAGCTTTTGTTTTCTTGATCTCTTCAATTATTAAGTTCTTAAGAATTATTTATTAAGATTATTCAACACTTAATTTAATATATATTTCTCATAAATCATACATAATTATATAATAGTTTTTAATATTTTTTTTTTGCGATAATTATGTAATTTATTATCAGCTTACATATATGATTCCTTTGTACTTTTTGTCTATTACATATATGTAACGAATCCTTCACTGACGTGTAAAAATATATTATGATCCAGGTTTGGGATGAGAACACATTTTTTCAATTAAGATTGTATTAATTTTGATAAGAAAAAGAAGCAACAAATATACATTATTAAAATGGATACTGCAACAGATGCAGCTTCGCCTCCTCGATTACAGCAGAAGAGTTCGAATTTTGCCTTACTTTCAAAATTAAAATAGGGATTTATCCAGATCACGTGTTAACTCACGTGGTATAAGATTAAGTGATTCTGAGGGATTTTGATGACGTCTATCAGTCGAGTAGGGATAGTTTCCGACAGATTTATGACCATGTGAAAGTTGATTCAACAGATTTTATGAGCGCGCATGATCGTATAAACTAATGGATAATTTGGGAATTGTATCAGCAAATAAGGATGAATATGGGTTATAGAATGGGGAAAATTAGAAAATTAAATTGTGTTTATGTGAGATCATTACACACACACACATATATGTATATATATATATATATATATATATATATATATAAGCAATTATGTATTTTTAATTTTAACATATAAATATTGGTAATTATGACTTCTCGTATGCTACGTGTTTTTTTTAATCTGATTATAACTCTTTATTGATGATTGTTTTTATTGTTCTTTTCTGGTTTTTGATACCTGTAAGTTATAGATGATTATCTTTATTGAAGATTTTATTCTCTTATGGAATGATTATAATTTCTTTTTCTGTTATAGTGTTTGGTGTTTTTTTCATTGATTTACTTTTTGTAATTATAAAGTAATAGCCAAGATTTGGATCCTATAATAAGGAGTAACATCAAGCATCTCAATCACAGCATTTTAATTATTTTACTTCCATACTTTCTACATCTTTTGTGGGTTTTATTTGACTTTCATTTACTTTTTCCTGTGCTTTTATTGTCCCTCTATCATCTCATTTTTGTTTTATTTTGTTTATATGATTTTATAATTGTCATGTTTTGAATTGGATTTTATTCTATTACTAATAAATATTGGCATCTTAATTATGATAAATCCAGTTAAAAGTTTTTTCTAACGGTTTATTACCTCTTTTGATTAAGTTTGCATTAATTATTACTTTATACTGTCTCGAACAACAGATATACTTATCTCAGTGCAAATAAAAGATTTCATACAAATATTTCAAAGAGCTGACTTATTTTTTTTAAAAAGATTATGATCATTTTGCGTGGAACTAACCTTATTTCTATAATATATTACTTCAATTTCAATCGATCTTAAAACTTTCCCTGCATTCAAAACTTGGAATTGGCATAAGTTTTAACTTTAAAAAAAGCGTATCTGTCAAATTCAAGAAATGAGAGAATTTCCGCATACTTTGCGACACAAAACAATGCTGACGTATTTAGGACACCCAAACTTTTCTGTTATTTTTAACCGTAGAATAACACGAATGAACCCAAGTCACAGCGGTAGGTTTTCGTACAAAACCGTTTAGCTATTTTACTGAAATCGATACATCTTTGCACACAGTCATTGTTCAAATTCTTTGACTGTTATATGAACACATTTCTAGGCACAAAATACTTCCAAATTTTATGAAAAATTTGCAAACTTGTACTACGCACATCCGCTTATGACGCAGTATTCTAAAAATTAAGGAGCATTTCAAAAAGGCTCCATTTTTCACTTGGGTTACTTAAATATCAAACTCCATTTAACATTACAGTGTAGTAAACGAAACATGGAACGTTCGAGATGTGGCTATTAAATAACAAGACTGATCCTGTTGCAGAAGAAGTAGGTGTGCGTCAAACGTCAGTGACTGATAGTTGTTTAGCTTTAAGCCTTCTCTTTCAAATGCAGAACCTCTCGCTTCTGTAAACAAATCCATATACCCGTAGCCTTTGTTCTCATTGATTTTTTTGTTTGTTTGTTTATGTTGTTGTGAAATTTCACATGAAACCTGGAAAAATCTCTACTGATAATTTATTGAAAGAAGTGTATGGTAATGAATGTTTATTGCGTGCACATGCTTTTGAGTGGCTTAAGCTTTTTAAAGATAGCCGAGAGGACGTTGAAAATGATTCACCCTTCCACGTCAAAAACGGTTGACTATATCGAAAAAATCGGTTATCTGAAAGCTGATCTAATCGTCGGTTAAATATTCGTGCGATTGCTGAGGCTGTAAGAATTGATGAAGAATCCAAATTGCAAATTTTACAAAACAATTTTAACATGAAAAAGTGTGTGCCAAAAGTTGTCTAAAATGTTCACGTTTGAGCAACAAAAAACGCAAAAATGTTTGTACTGACACTTTGAAAATGACCGAAACTTACTGGAAAGGATAAAAACTTACGACGAATTGTGGTATTTCGTTATGATCCTGAAACGAAGTGCCAATCCATGTCCTGGAACAGTCCATCTGCACCTTCAACCAAAAAAAGCTCGAATAAGCAAATGAAAATTCAAAGCAATGATGAGCGTTTTTATTTTTTGATATTCATGAGATTGTGTACTTTCACAGGATTCTTGAAGGTCAAACTATTTATCAACATTACTACCTTCACTTTCTTGTTGAACTCCGTGAAAGAATTAGGAAAAGGTGACCCGAATCGTGGAAGACAAGTCATTCTGCTTTTTCTGTCGAGAGATTTCCACGTTCAACATCCCAGTCTTAGACCATACGTTTTATTCGCCGGATATTGCGCCATGCGACTTATACCTGTTTCCTAAGATAAAATTTGCATTAAAAGGAACAAGTGAGTCTGCTGAAGTTGCGAAAGAGAAAGCGGCATGTGTCCTAAAGGAGCTGACAGAAGAAGTCTTCCATACTGTTTGGGACAATGGAAGATTTGCATGGAGCTTTGTAGGGATAGAGGAAGGGTGTACATTAAAGGTGATAATAAGTAAATATGTATGAACTCAAAAATAAAATGTGTTATAGCTTCACTCTCGTTATTTAATTACCACACCTCGTATTTTATATCGGAAAAAAGAGACTAATTTAGATAAAATTACGTAATATAATAAATACGCTACTTTCTAAAAGACAGCGAAGTCAGAATAGGAAATGAATGTTCGAGCGTTTTGTTATCGGAGAAAGTGTTTCAATTTTGAGTCTTATTCTTTAATATTACCTGAAAACAGCCTTAATGCAAGCATTAATCTTACTGTTAATTTAAATCAATTAGTATTTAATAATTTCTTCAACTAATTTTTTGAATACCCGAGTACTGATAAAATTATAACGTTCGGGGTACTTACGGTTGTACATTTCTTAATGTAAATATAATACCATCTCTTTTATCTGGCATTCGATGGTTGGCCACATTTTGTAATTCGACACCGATTGAGCCGTTTCCTGAAGGATTTTTGGTGTGGACGTTCAAAAGTATTTTGACCGTGACTGGCAGGTTGCAATACAACGCTGCTCACATTTTCGTCCAGAGTTTATGGTAACTGTCAGTTTTCTATTCAGTACAGTATTTTTTTGTTTTTTGTTTTCTAGCGGTTTACATATCGCATTTGCACAATATTACAACTGTGTACATAAAGTGTACTGTACAGTAAACTGTCCTTGAACCCCAACAAGTGTTCTTCAAGTGCTAATAAAAACATGCGGCAAGAATTGCTCATCACAACTTGTTTTTACTATCATTGTAATGTATTTACTTCTTTATTATGCTGTTTTTTTTTTTTTTTTTTTTATCATATTAGAATATTTAACATTTAATGTTTGAGTTTAATTTTGTATTAGCCAGAATGAGATGAAATACTTTGTCGTATATTCATATCGTCCACATAAGTTCAGAATGTGCGTAAGCATACTAAATATATGGTTTAATATTTTTTTTTATCTAGAAGGATTTATCTATTGTATCCCTTTTAAAATTATGCTGACTCTCAACAGTCTGGCAAAATTATTAATCCGGCATGGCCGTTATCCCGATAATGCCGGATTTAAAAGAGCTTACTTATCTTCGCAAATGTACAAAAGTTAAAACTAAATCGAAACACCTTTTCAGATAGATAAATGTCTCAATTTCCTTGTGCACAACTTACAACGTTCCAACTCGTGACTGCGCTTTTTCGAATTCGTTCGATAACATAGAATTTCTCCTCGATCGTGTAAACTTTTTGTTTACAGTTACACTCTGTCGACATTAATTTTAATTATTATGGGGGAATCATACAAAAAAAAAGTCTTCACAGCTCTTAAATTTTGACTCAATATAAAATTATTGAATTAAATGATCAGCTAATAATATCTCACTGACCGCGAGATCTTGAAAATAATCTCATACAAAGAGAAGTGATCTAAACTAGAGCATTTCACTTTTTGAGAAAGGTTCATGTGTATAAGATAAGAAGAAAAAAAAAACGGATTAATGTCTGCTCTTAACAGACGTCATCCGAACAAAAGATTAATCTGAATTTCATAAAAGAAAATTAGCGTCAAAATTCTTATTTTCAAAAGAAAAATAAGAATTATGACGCTACATTGTATAAGAGTAATATCACAAGCAATTGATTTTCGAGGGAGCCATTGTAAACTCTCGAGTAAAGCAGAGTCGAGCTTTACTGAGCCGCGTGTTAACGGTGTAGGACTATATTTTACTGTTGTTATTACTCTAAAATTTTAATCTATAACTCAAAAATTTGATTAAAACAATTTTTTTTGTCAGATGCTCGAATCGCATCGATGAAGTCTAAGGGGAATGCAGGGCACCTCTCCAATTCTCTTTCTTATTATCTTTTAAAAAAGGCATGTTATTGATTGCTCTGCACTGACATTCCATGATAATTTTAACGAACTTGTAGCAATGTATCTGAATTTGAATGCAACTAAAATTCTTTAATCTAATGGTTCAGTGAATTACTCTAAAGCAGTGGTTCTAAATTGGTTGCTTCGTACATAGCTTAAAAAAAGAACAAAATAATTTTAAAATATTAAAAAGAATTAGTAGGTAGTTTTTTTTAATTAAGATTCTCAGCTGTAACATTGTTGATACCTGAAAATGAGAAATTCCTGAAAAGCTCGCATTAGATACTACCCTGAAGTACTTCTTCAATGGAGGAATGATGAACCCAGAAATTTTTGGGGCCCGTCGTGGTGACGAATGCAACGAACGTTCTAAAATAGTCATAATGCATTTGTTGCCGTTTGCTAGCCCGGACCTTGTTGAACGGGTATTTTCTTCGTATACTTGTATAAAAATATATAGAGAGAAACATGCAGGTCCGGATTTGAGATTGTATTTCTCCTATTTTGAGGCTAATTGTTCAAAAATTTTGTTACTCAACGCAGTCACAAATATCCCATTAATTCCCTCCTCTCCTAAATTTTGTATTAGTTTGTGTTTGCTCGCTTCAATAAATAAATAATACAATGAAAAAAATAATTCATTTAATTTGATTCATTATACTTCTTTTCTAGAGAAGTTTTCGGAATCTGAAATGGGTGAAACAGATTGTACAGGTGAGGAGGTGCCAGGAGGATTCTTTGTCAGAGTACGAGGGAGGGAGTAGAGCTAGCTGGGGGTACGCGAACTGAAAAAGGTTGCGGACCGCTGTTCTAAAAGGAAGCGAAGGCAGGATGTGATTTTTATGTTTGAGTGCGTTCTGATTTTGAGTCCTATTTTTTAATATATTAAACGGAGGCAATCTTAGCAGACCTCTAATCTAACCAGACCGCGTTTTGTTTTTAATTTTGCTCAACTGAAACCGGAATTGTCTTTTTGAAACGTTTTTCTTGTTTAATTACTTGAATTTGTAAACAAGATTCGAAACTGTTTTCGGGGGGGGGGGGCGAGATACTTGATGGAGATCACAAAATCGTGTTTCGGCGACCTTGAACTTCACCTTTGCTTCAGAGGGAGCTCTCTCTTTCATCCATCAAAAGTGGCGATGTTTTCGTGCAGGGGAGGTGGGCATCACCCTCCAGTTTTTCGTGGAATCATTTTTCTGTTCTAATGGGTATTCCGCGCTACACAGAACTGTTTTCCTTCTCGGGTAGGAGAAAAAGGAGACTGTAAACGAGAAAAAAAAACTGTAACGATAAGTCAACAGTGGCGTCTCGGAAAAACTTGAGTTTGAAATGCAGTTTTAGTAAAGTTTATTATTTTTTATAACTGTGAATAAATAAACACGTGTCCTGTTTCTTTCAATTTTCCAGAAATTACAAAGAGAGAGAGAATTTTAGATTCAGAAATGAAATAATTTGCTATATAATTTTTTATTTTACCTTATGTTTCATAAAATGAGGGAATTAATGAAAAATATTGCTCTTAAACCTCGTTTTGTACTGACAAACGCAGAGATTCGATATAATGCGGTCATTTAGTCGTGTTATATTTAACTTTGTATTTTCGAGCCATTCGCCTTGATAATTTTTATTGTTTTATTACAAATTTGTTATTATGTGAATCTGCTGATTGTGTCAAAAAGTTTAGTAACACTTTTGAGCAACTGCACATTACTATGCTTGGTACATTATACTAATAAGTGAGTAGCATACGTACTTAATATGCCAAACTTGAGCATTTGTATGTGTTTATTTTGTAAATTCGGTTAGGCGGCAGCGCTGGTGGCTTTATCACAAATATATGAAATAAATAAATTCTCCTGCCTCTGGCTTCTGCTTCAAGAGTGAAAAAGAATGCGACAAATAACACTATATAACTTCATAGTAAAAAATATTGAGAATTTCAAAAGAGCAAAGGCCTTTGTTTCAAAAATGAACTTTATACATTTGTGTCCATGTTTATGTGTTATATAATATAATTATTAATGAAATGTAATTATTATGTTATGTAATATAATTATGTAATGAAAATTGATATATATATAAACCAAAAATCAAAGTAAATTTTTTATTATTTTTTTGTCGTGTGTTTCCTTTTCCCGTTCAGGTAACATGGCACCTTGTGGGTAATTTTTTTTAAAATTAGAAATTAAAAATACGGTGAAGATAACAACAATTATCTTCACCGTATTTGAACACACATAAGATATGAATTTCAGGGGAGGGAGACTTCATTTTCAAACAAACAATTATTTAAAATTTTAAAAAAATTTCAACATATTTCAATATTTTAAAATTTCTGCTGCTTCAACGAATTTTAATATTTTGAAACAATTTTTTCTCAATTCCTTAGAAGTGTTTCTCACAATTCGATGCATGGATTTGGTTGTCCTAGTGTTATTCATAGCTTAACAATTCTTTTTTCTTACATACACTAAGAAAAATAATAATAATAGCTGTATCTTAATTTTGAGGATTTTTTTAGACAGATAGCTATTTATCAAATCCTTATTCCATGCATAGAATTATCAAACAGATTATACAAAACAAACAGAAAAATTTCAAAACTTTGTATTGATTAGAAACAAATCCCCTGAACATTTAAAATATTTGACTGTTATGAAAAATAAAAAGGTGAGAAAAAATAGTATAAAATTTTGAAGGCCTATAAAATATGATCTGACATCACGCTGGTTAAGGAAATTTAAATAATGCTCTATGTGAAACAGTGAGAGCTGTAACTGATTGTTTATAATTATTAATGTCGTACTGTGAAGCAACACGGGGTGGTGGGGAAGTCGGACCTCGTAATTTAGTGAGAGCTATAAAGTTTTGTACATATATTTAAAAGTCACACAATTGAAATAAGTTAATGAAATTTTTTTTTATAAGTTTCAATCATCTTTAAGGTACAGAATCTCTTTAAAATGATCTCCACGAACGCTATTTCATTTAGCACTTTGTCGTCTAGACACATCCTAAGCGATAAACAGTCATTTTACTTGTATATTTATTTTGAAAAAAAAGAGAAAATTCTGAATATTCAGGATATATTTCATATTTGTTGATATAGTTTTATATTCTACATTGACTTTCATAAGAATCGGTGACGTTCACAAGGTTTTGTTTAAAATTAAATTGTTTCTTAAAAGCATTGCATTTAATGATTAAACATGGTGAATCCCTTAAAGAGGAATTCCACGTATGCCGCTGATAAAAGAACATGTTAATTACTTTAAACTCAAAAGTTGCATAGGCTGTAGCTTAAAAGACCTTATAATTTCACAGTTGTTTCCACTGATTTTTAACAAATTTTTATTGCATTTCATAAACATTCTAACGCAAGTCCTGATGCAAAATTTGCATTTTTATGAGCTAATTATATTAATTTTTAAAAAATTTGTTACTTTTTTTTTTTATCAACATTATCAATCTCTATACAAGAATGAAATAATATTGAAGAAAAAGGTACAAAATTCTGCGGAACTCAGAAACTAATAATGTTTTAAAATTCACAAAAGCATTCTAAATTACGTTCTGATGCAAAGTTTGTATTTTTTAAAGTTATTCATATTCCTTTATTTAAATTTGTTTCTTTATTAACAGTGTCAATCTTTAAAAGAAATGAAATAAACTGAAAAAAAATATAATAAAAAGTAATAAACTATAATAAAAGTTTTTTAATTCATATAAAAACACATTCTAACAATCTATAATTTGCGTAAATTTTTATTATTTTAACTTTAAAATAATAAATATATGCTTTTTAAATGTTTTTATCCATGTCTAAAGGCATTCTCACTCATTCATATCCATAAGTAATTATAGTCATCGCATTTATATGCATAATTAATTATGTAAAAGCAATTAATAATCAATAGCTGTATTTACATTTGTAAGTTGCCGATGCACATTTGATTCTTCTTGTATAAAATCTATTTCATTTATTACTTTGAAAATTTGCTGAGTACTTACAAACATATTATATTTTGTATACTGAACATTTTTAATATATCAAAATTCAAATGCAATAAAATTTTTATAAAATTAAATTTTATTATTCAAACTTCCCTTAATTTTGTACAAATGTTGTGCTATTTCAAAAAAATTGTGAGTGTTATTTAGAATTTTTTTACTAAATTGGAAATGAACTTTATTTTATGATGGGAAAATATCAGAACTATGGAGGAAATAAACATTACAGAAAGTGTACTAGAATTCTACAAAAATACATTTTGAGAAAAACACAAATAGATATTTTTCTCAATGCTGTGGCGCTGGTTTGTTTGCAGTTTTAAGATTCAGTTTTCTAACGTTTTATTTATTAGGTTCTCATGACTAATAATTCAATGGAATCAGCAAAGCATTTTCTCATTTTTAACAGAAAAATATAAGTCTTTAAGTAGAAGTATTGCAAGGAAGCAGCGATCTTAATGAGCAATAAGTACAAATGGGGTGCTTGATATGTGCCAGTATTGTCAAAATACTAAACTAATATTAAAGCACTTTTCTTTCGGAAAGCAATTTTTGGCTCTTGAAAGGTTTGCCGAAAGATAAAATCCAAGAATACAAACCCGAATGAGTATTGCAGATTAAAAGCGATACAACATAAACATTTTAGGGAATTGCACTTAATATGAAGATGCACGTTAATATGAAGTCAAAATTTGAATTTTGGTTACATATTGATTCATATTTCTTTAAAAAAAGTTATTTATCTATGTAAAAGCTTTGGTTATTTTTCGTACTAAGAAATAAATAAATATTTTAGTAAGCTGGATTTGAATTTTGAATGAATATCAAGTGTTTTTGCTTGAAAGTTGTCTTGATTTTGACAATTTATTTATTTATTTTTGAAAAGCGAAGCCCATGGCGATGAACATTAAAGATTTTCTTAATAATGATTAGAACATTTTCTTAAAAATGAGTAGTGCGATAATAATTCACTACAGCTTAACTATCTTAACCATTAACCCATTAACATTACATTTGTAGTGTTAATTTGAAGTGCTACATTTGTAATTTGTTACTAATTTGTTGTGTTGACTTCAGTACGTTATTAGTGCTGTATAAGTAACTTGCTATGTCTTTTCAAATAATTTAAAATTGATTCTTAATATAAAATTCGCAAACTTGTGACGTAAAGACTTAAAATTATTAGGAACAAAATAAATTTATAATTGTTCAAACTCAGAAAATGCACTTAAAAACTTTTAAAAAGAAAATTTTAATTTATCGAATGATTATAAAAACAATTTACTACTGAAGTTAATTTTTAAAAGGAAGTCTGTAGAAGTACTAATCAGCGTTTGAAAATTCGGAATTCAAACATCTTTTGATCCGTGTTTTTCGGAAATAGGTATATTCTGTTGATAAATCGTATCGGGAATTAGGAAAGATGTCAACAAGGGAACTTTCCAATTCTAAAGAGCAAGTGGATAGGGTTGATAAGATTGGAGCAAAGGTGGAATCCAAAGATAACGAGAAAACCCATTCTTATGGGTGATATCGTGCTATCTTTGAACTGGCAATCTCAAATGTAAAGAGCTTTAGTCGAAAATGTACTAATTTGTATTTGTGAGTTACTCAGTTTCCATTTGTTCAATTTACTGTTAGAAAATTCAGAAATGACAGAGAAAATGGAGAATTTTTAATAAACAAATCAACGAAAAAAATATCGCTCTTGATTTATTTTTATTTATTCGTACTTACAAGTTCGCTCAAATTGTACGCTGAATCATTTTAATAACAAAATCATTTATTGATAAAGTAATGATAGATTAGGAAAATTTATAATTTCTTTTTAAAAAAATGATGAAACATCATTACAATTTTTTCCTAATTCTTAAGTTTATTATTATTCGTTTTACTTATTTTTATCATTCTATTATTTTTGTTTTAATCTTGTTTTGCATTAGTATCCATTTCATGTACTGATATTTCATTACCGTTTTTCATTTTTATGTATTAAATTCTTTAACATTCTTAAAACCTGGCTTAGCGTTTTCTCGATTAACGCATATTCGATATAACGTAGCTATTTTGTTTCCTTAAATTTCATTTTTTTGTTTTCTTGCTATTCATCATATTTCTTATTAGTTTCATTATAAATTAATATATAACTTGAACCCATATAGAAAAGACTAAAAAGAGGTGTAAAATGAATAGAGTTTATATAATTAAGTAGTAATAATTAACTTTAGTGGTTTTGGTCATACGAGGGTCGTTCAATAAATCCTTAGAAAATCCGAGAGATGGCGCTCGTAACATAGAAAAGGATTTATTTTTAGTAAAGCATCATGACTCACTAGACAGCTGTTTAAGACTCAGAAACTCATATTTGTGAACACCCTTCGCACCTCAAAAATTCACCATAACTTTTCTGGCCGGTGAGATCATTATCACCTTCTTTCGAGCAGATCCACCGGAAACAAACCATTGTTTTGATTGTTGCTTGATTTCCGATGTATAATGAGGAATCCAGGCCTCCTCGACGATGACAACTCGACACAAAATGACGTCGACAATTTGACACGGCAGCAAGTAAATTTTGATTTGGCAGCAAATAACTACCAAATCAAAACTGACTTATGAATCAATGTCAAATTTGTTTCAGCTTCGTTTAACAGATGATGGGTGAATCCAATGGTAACAACAACGTACCTTAATGATGCTATCTGTCTTGAAATATAAGTACTTTTGAACCACCCTCATGCTTCTGAACTTGTGTTTATTATTACGTATGACACAATACTTGTAAGTGAAGTGTAAGTACATACATAATATGCTAAATATACACTTGTGTTTAATTCGTAAGTTAGATTTAGCAGAAGTTCTGGTAGCCTTAATGGCTTCGCTAATCACATAACATAAACTAATGAATAAAAAAAAAAAATTCTCGTTGAAAAATTCTTTTCAGTTCTACATCAAGAAGAGTCAGAACCTTCATTACAAAAACGAACTTTACATTTCTGCCTAAATGTTTATGTGTTATGTAATATATATTAAGCAGGGCGTTTATAACAGAATGTCCCAACATCGAAAAGTTAAGATTATAACGCTAAAAAATTACAATGGACAAATGAAATAAAAAATAACACTTTAAATATTATAAAATTATACATGTTCTATGTGACCATCAGAAACGCGAACGATATCCAGCGGCATAGTACGATAGATTTGGTCACAGAGCAGATGACGACCTTTTTCTTAATCAGTGGTCCCTAAATAGGCCTGATTTTAAGGCTCAATAAAGCTTTTTTCTTTTTGATTACATAAAAGATAAAGTCCTTTTTTCAACCACTATGAATATTAACGTACTGAAAACGTAAATAACTACAGCCATTCAAATTGTAACACCAAAAACATGCTGCAAAAAATATGAGATACGAGTTCTATCATCGACAGAATATCGTTTAAGTGGCTGGTGGTATGTGGTTCCATTGAATATTTTCAATTTTTTTTTTAACATAAAAGTGTTTTTTTTTTATTTTATTGTCCAAAACGACTGTAACTTCTTCAGTTTTGTAATTGTAGCTCTCCAAAAAGTTCGGATATTCTTCTATATTCTTCCCTGCATCAGTGGCGGAGGGTGGGATGTGTGTGCAGAGGGAGTCAGATCCCCTGGCGCCACAAATGAGGGGGAAGCCAAACTAAGCATCAATCCAGGGTCATTAGATAAGATAACTGTATTGTCATCGGAACTACGTTGGAACTTATGATGCAGAATTTCAAGGTAATTGGACAAGTAGAAGAGGTTCAAAACAGAGTTGCAAGATTTGACCTAAACAAATATACTCGCATTTATGTGAATATAAAATAAAAAAGCTTGTCAAATATTTTATTCACCATAAGAAAATAAGTTTCACTTTTTGAGTTCCAAAATCTACGTAATCCGCTGTCACCACTCAACAAATGCAGTAAGTGTTCCGTTTATGATTTTTGAATTATTGCCAATGAACAACGCATAGACTCGATGATGAGCATGTGATATTTATTATCTTCAACTTTTCGGTTATTTAGAAGAGCAGTGCATCGTTGTTATTGTTTATTTTATAATTTTTATGAAGTTTCTAAATTTATTAGTTATTGAAAAGTAACAAAAAAGAGCTTACTTTTTTATGTGGTTCGTCGAATGTATAGGAGTATTAAAGTAAATTTTTGTTTTGTTTATTTTTTAACTTTTCAATGGCTTTGTGGTTTTGTCCACGTAGAATGTTATTTATTCGTTTTAGGGCATTAAGCTATAAGTAATTTAATTTTATGCTCGCACAATGCAGTCGCGATAATATTATTTTTTAGGGTTCATTTCGGGTTTCAGAAACCTGCACTATGCCACAGCATTATGTAAATTAATATAAAAGTAGCTTAAAATTAAAGTAAACAAATTTTACTTTAATTTTAACCTACTTTACTTTTTATCAGCCTATAAGGGAAAAGAAAACACAAAAGCAAAAATAAACAATTTTTATTCTCGTGTTTCCCTTTCCTTATTGGCTATGTGTTAAAATGACCTCATTAACCTTGCTTCATTCAGTGTCATGTCGTTTAGGAAAGCATTCTGAGCGTTAAATGATGTCTTACATTATCATTTTTTAAAATAATATATAAAATGAGAAAAGAAATTATGAACATTAAATTTTGTTTTCACCTACAAAATTATATTCGGCAACATGTAATTAGGAATATTAGAATAATATTCGTATAATTTAATCATAGAAAGGGAAATGTTAAGTCTTATTGTTTTTGAAAATATTATTATTATTATTATGTAATACAAATTTTACAGACTCAAAGAAAATAAGTCCTCAAATTTTTTCATACAGATTTCGTAAAATATAGTGTATTTAAAGCTAAAAACAGTTGTTAGAATTTAAAAGAGAAATACGATCTTTCGCTGGGTAAAAAAAATATACATAAAAAAGAAAACAACTCGCAACTACACTTGCGAGTCGCACTTGGTTTGAGTTGTCGAGCAACACTTGGTGAAATTTCATAAAATTCATAAGTAAAATCATTGTATATAAGTTTCTGTTATAGAGATACGAAAATCAAGTAAGTGTTTTGTGCATTTGCAATCAGTCAATTTTAAGCTTTTCATATCGAATACGTTCAATTTAGTAAGTGATTTAAGAATTATTTAAAAAGATATATATATATATATATATATATAATTGTCTTTCTGTGACTAACTATTGAAATTCAATATTTTTATTTCCTTTTGCAACTCACAAAAGAATGAAGTAAAAATTCAAAAAGTATGCAAATTCTATTAACTACACACCATTCGTTTTCTTCTTCATTGTAGTAGAATAATGCAAATAAATAAATAAAAATGAAAAAATTCTATTTTTTTAAATTTTTTTATATATAATGCTTGAAACATTTCCAAGTTTAAGATCTCTTCTGCATGCAATCTCTAAATCTTGTTACACTCGAGAAAAAAAAAAAAAAAAACATGTCCTGTTTTTTAATCCTAGATTCTTTGAATAATCTAAATGTTTTTCTCCGACGAAAAGACGACAGATCTTATCGCTTTAACGAAATAAATATCACCTTAAACCAACGTGGATTGCTATAAAAATATAAGTTTGAGCATAAAAAAAAATTGTAGTAACTAGAAAAAATAATGCTGTAACTCCTATTTATGCATGGTTGCCAAGTTATGGTTGAAAAGATTCAATAATGCAATTTTTCCATCCTAAAGTATGGAACTATAATCGCATATTTTTTTTTTTTTATGTAAACTTAGCTGGATTCAGAAAATTACAATTCTTGGAATTTTTTTCGTGTTTTTATTTTTACTTGAATTGTTCAAATTATAGATTAAATGATTTTGATATGCAGAAATTTTTATATTAGCTCCATTTTTTAACAGGTTGATATTGATTCTTTGAATTCTTGCTTGTATTTATTGTATATATATAGAGAATCTTAATCAAATAGCGATATAAAATCTAATCCTTAACTATATAACATATTTTTTTTTTTATTTCGCTTGAAATAATGACGTCTTGATACGTTCCATTTCGTTCTCAAGCTGAGAGAAGTTGCTATTCTTCTTTATAACGACCTATTTAATGGCTACTGAAGTTATGGTTACGGTTATATAATTTAAAATAAAAGATAGAAGTAATAAATACACTACAAGTTCGATAGCAGTTCGTTAGCCTAAAATAGACAACGGTTTTACCCACTGTAGAAAAATTCGCTGGACCTTGAAGAATCTTTCGCACCTTAATGTTTCGTTCAACTCTTTTGTCTCAGTTTTTGGCAACAGTTTTGTATAAATAGTTCTTTCCCCTCTTTTCAAACTGTATCTTTTGATAATGTTAAAAGTTTTTTTTTCTCTTACAGTCAATAAAAGTTTGTTTACCGTGTATTCCTTTTGACCTAATTTTGTAAACGATGTATTAAGTCCTTAGTGAATTTTTATTCATAAAATTCTTTTATACAAATGTACGAGCATAAGAAATCTAAATAGGGAAAAGTTTATTACTCTTGTAATGTTGCGATAATTTATTTATAATGAATTGTAGGTTTCTGTAACGGTGTGGATTGCAATTTTCATTTTATTTATATGTAAGAAATATAGATAAAAAGAAAATATGAAAACATGAAACACAATGATGTAGGTCACTGAAGAAAGCTTGATTCCATTAGTGAATAAAATAAAGATTAACTGTACAACAGCATCAATGAGGAAGCCAGATATTTGTACCTGATTGTATGAGCATATCTTTCAAACACGGGTAGGTCTCCTACAAAGTGGTACCTTTGCAACGCGTTTTCTCTCCAACGCAGTTGGAAAAATGTAGGAACTTTTCTTACAACGTGGTTTAGAAAATACTATATCCGTAAATCATTTGTATTAATTTTGGAGTAAAAAATATTCCACAGATATCCCAGTCAGTGAAGTTTGGAAACAATTTTCTAGTTTAAATTGTGTAGAAATTATTGGCTCGTCCTTACAAGAAACGCTCTAATCGACTTTAAATACTTCCTGGGAAACTTTATTACCGGAAACGCAGTTAAAAAAATGTTCAGCCAATTCAGTGTGAATATTATAACATAGTAAGCCTTGCACATGCAATAAGAGGCGATGGATTCACTGAAACAACTGTTGATATTATTCTAGAATTAGTTACGGAAAAAGAAAGATTTGGAGACAGTTATATCTGAAACATTACAGATTGAAGATAATTCTGGAGATATTTTCAATGAAGAAACCAAAATCTCCACTCTTTAAGATATAGAAAAATGTTCGAATAGTGCGAAACAAATTGAATATACTTTTTAGAGAGCGGAAATTTTAAAAGAAATCTTCAAAATTGCTTATGTACATATCAAGAAATTTATAAGAAATTGCAGAGCAAACAAGATCTAATGATAGATTTTTTTAAAACCTAAACCTACCTCAAGTGCAGCGGAAACAAACTCAGGTCTTGAAATAAGGCTTCAGTCAAACGTTCTCAAATAATTATAACAAGTGACTATGAGGAAAACATTTTTAAGAGTAACATTAAGTTTCTTTTTTATTTTGACTTGAAATCCTAAGCTTTTTAGTTTTTTTTTATAATGTTGAATTTTATTTAAGTTTCTTATGATTTTTTTATGTACATAAATTTTTAAAAAATATATGAAAATTTGATACCATAAAAGGCAGTTTTTATCTTTTTAGAACTGATTCCTAGTTTTTGTATTAAGTTGGTGTCTCCTATAATGCGATTTTCCACAACGCGGTTTTTTCAAGGAATATATAAACCATGTTTTAGGAAGCTTACCTGTAATGTGAAAATTTACTTTTCTGTGTTTAAGTTCGAATCTGGATATAACGGTTTAAAAAATTTGTCACCTTCAAAAAGGAGTATTTTTTCACTTTCAACCAGAAGTTTAAAGTACACGTCTCGTTTAATCCACTGATATTGCGATGTATAAAATATATTTACTCACTCTCTCTCTCTCTCTCTCACACACACAAATGGTTTTTACTACTCTATACATTTCAGAACGAAAATAAAAATGGAACAAAATATGGCCTAATTTGAATATTTGTATAATTAACTATTTACACTAATATTTTATGGTGATATTAATTGATGTTAAAATAATAAATAATAATTTTAATAAATAATTTAATAAATAATTTTTTTAACATAAGACTAATAAATAATTATTTTTTCTTTCTTTTAATTTTTCCCAAAAGCGTATTGTTCGTTTGCGTATTATTTTAGGGCAATTACTTATTTTGATCATTTATTGCATGCAGTTCCAATATTCTAATTAGTAATTAGGTATTTTTTAAATAAGTATATTGATTTTCATAAGTAAGTTTGTAACGGGGTTCTCATGCGTATTTCCCTTTAACTAACCAAGTGGGATTCTGTGTGACGTTATTTGAGAACCTCTGTTTGTGAATGAACCGTAACTCATAAAAATTTTGTTGAACTTAAGTGAATAAGAGTGATCGGACAGCGAGATCGAAAGGTTTCTTAGAGATAAAGAGGCTGGAGGAATGAATAGAACAAAGAGAAAAAGGTATTTGAAAGTTTGTGGATAGCGAAGCTGGATGTGTTTTTATATCGAGAAGGGAGGTATGCAAAGTTTAATGTCAAGAGAATATTATATAAACGGCTTACTGCGATTGAATTCGGATATGTTCATGACTCGGGTCTACTTTTAAGACTATTTCAGGAAAGGATGTTGTTCTGATAATCTTTTGTTGATGACACTTAAAGGGTTCTGCTCCACATCCATAATAAATGATTTCTGGATAATTTTAAGAATAGAATAAAAAATTCTGTTCAATTTTCTTTACTGACTTATTCTCGCTGAAATTTTAATTTGCGATGAATCGAAGCCTAAATGCTTCAGCTCTTAACTTCCTTCTGCTGTAACACAAGTTCTTAAGATTGAACTGAGCTTAAATGTCAGTCCAATATTTCTCTTGAATTTCAGATTTTTCTGTTTCAGATAGGAATATATTTTTATTGAACTTTTACCGAGCCATTTTGATTTTGTGAACGTAATGTTAATCCTATAGAATTTTTACTACTGTCCTCTAATCTTTACAATTTTATCTGTTTGAATGTAAATAATAAGTGCATCCGAAAGAGCAAAAAATAATGAAGATTTTTGCGGAATTACATTCCCCCCGGAAATTTAAAATTATTTTATAATGTTTTTTGAAGACCGGGAAAATCCTCAAGCGATTACTTAAAATAGCGGTAAAAATATTTTTAAAAATAGGGAGAAAATGTAATTCCTCAAAAACCTTCATTATTTATCGGAAACATTTTTCTTTTTTTTTTTTTTGGCTTTCAAATAGATAAAATAATATAGATTGAGGACGGCAATAGAAATTCCATGGGATTAACGCTACGTTCATGAAATCAAAATAGCCGGTAGACAAAAGTCTTAAGTGAGAAAATGAACCATCTTTAATCTAGTAAACATTAACTTATTATATAATGTCTCAGTTAAAGATGGCAAATCATTAATGTTTGGGCCCTTAATGTAAAATTATGATTCTTAAAATAAAAGTAACAAAAAAGAACAGTTTTGAGTAGCTAGGCGGCAAAGCCACGTTTTCAATCTTAATATGAATCTTCGCGACAAGATGAACGTGAAATTATATACTTTTACTAATATTGTTCAGGTATTCGATAAAAATGAATTCTGCACTTTGAAAAATTTCGCTTCTACACCTGTGATAACAATTCAGTTCCGTGATAATTTTTACTTTTTTTCCTCATTTTTTTAAAATGATAAGCTGTAGCAATCGGGGGGAAAAAAAGAAAAAAAAACCCTCTTGAATTTACAATATTTGCTTGTTTTAGAAACAAACTTATCTTGTGAATCCTCTATGATTTTGAAAATAATTATTTTTTTCTTTCGCGAAAGCAACTTTTATTATTCTTATGAAGTGTGGCTATTAAATCACGAGACTAGCTCTGTGAAACATTTTATTTTGATGTCATACATATTTACTTATTATCACCTTCAATATACATTTCTCCTCTATATCTATAATGCTCGATGCGAATCTTCCATTGTCCGATATTGTGTTGGAAGTCTTCTGTCAGCTCCTTCAGGACGTGTGACACTTTCTCATTTTTTCGAAATTGTCACCCATTTTTGACGTAGAAGGGGGACACAGGTGTGAATAATCTTCAAAGTCTTCTCGGCCATCTAGAAAACTCTTGACTCACTCGAAAACACGAGCACACGATAAACATTAATTGCCATACACCTCTTTCAGTAAATTATAAGTTTCAGTCGTAGCAGTTCAACTTCACAACAATTAGTTGCTCGTTTATCACTTTTTGGCGAGAAAAAAAAAAAAAAAAAAAAAACCTAATACAAACGAAAGGCAGAGCATTCAAAACGAGAGACCTGCATTCGAAAGAGAAGGCTTCACGCTAAACAGCTGTCGGTCTTTGGCGTTTGGCGCATGCGTACTTCTTCTATAGCAGTATCTATCTCGTTATTTATTTATCACACCTTTTTTTTTAGTGACAAGTGAACAATCTGTGTGGGATTAATTTTCAATGGGTTTTCTTCGACTCACATTGTAAATATGTCTGGGTCAAAACTTTGAAAGCTTTTTTCACACATTTTAAAGCACTCATTTAAGCTGAAGTGTTCTATACACGATTGTTTTGGATGATAATACGATAAATTAACTATAATCAATAAAAATTAATTCATTAAAACTAGTTATTTAAAGAATTAAATTTTACTCATAACTTCAATTGTTTTCAATGTAAAACAGTTGAATACTGAAACCAGCAAATTAAGCTATCCTCTCATAAAATTTAAAAGGTAAGAAAATACGTTACGCAAAACTTTGCTATTTTATGCTAAAGTTTATAGAAAATTAATATTAAATAGCCAAAAAAAAATTTAAATAATTTTAAAAAACCAACGTTTTTATCTGGTGGCAAATTTTATTAATTTTTTTTTTTTGAAATATTAGTTAAAACTTGTCGCAAATGTCTAAATATTGCATTGTTAGGTGAGTAAGGACGGTTCCCAAAGTTTCAGAGCTCTAGCTTGATGAGAAGTTGGTTAAATTAACGATCGAAAATTTGATGACACACTAATACACATACAGACAGACACACACCAAGAGAAATACATAAAAACGTTATAAAAACTTGTTTTTTTATCGGTGTTATTATTTATTTATTTATTTTCATTTTCCCATTTCGAAAATTTTATCACCTGTGCGAGTGATTTATTGATTGTTTTTTATGAATGCCACACTCTTAGAAGCAACACGAGGGTTTTTTTTCATGGGTGTCATGTGTTTAAAATTCTGTGGTTGCTTTGTAATGAATAGGAAGTTTTAAAAAAATTTCTGCTTTTTTTATACACTGTTTGATAATTATATGCATAGGATAAGGATTTAGATAAATTGTTATTTTTTTTAAAAAAAAATCATAAAATTAAATATCACTGTTTTCATATTGTTTTTGCTCAATGTATGATAGAAAAAAAATTGTCAAAATTGTAATTGTAATCAAAACTTGTGAACAGAATTGGGAGAAATTCTTCTAAGAAATTTAGAGAAATAAATCGTTTAAAAATATGAAAACTTGTGGTAGTAATATTAGGAAGTTTAATATATTGAAACATTTTAAAAATACTTATAATTTTAAATAACTGTTCGGTTGAAAACCATTTTTTATTCGAAATGCATATTTTGCTTATGTTCAGATATTTTGAATATAAACCTTTTTAAAGGGCTCGTTGCAATCAGAGCAATCACTCCCCCGTGTACTTTCCATAAATATCTATCGCATTTGTAAAAAGTCTATTGCATTATTTTTAGATATAACATATATCTATTGGAAATTTGTAGTTATATGGAGACTTATATAAAGGCTTTCCTTAAATGAAGGCTTTTCCTTCATTTAACTGATTTTTCTAGGAATATACTTAATGTTCACCCTACATTTTTGTTTCCTTCCAAAAAATGTGGAAATTTCCGTTGTATAATTACTCTTTGTCCCTCTAGTTAGAAATCCCAATCGATCTGCGTAGTGTTATGTGCTATCATAAACATAAAACGAGTCATGTTTCACAAATAGTTCCTTAAAGTAGTGATTTTTTACTCTCTTATTTTACCTGCTATGCTCAAATGTATGTATATTTTTCCAGGGAGATTTCATAATTTGAAACTCGAACTTTAACCCACTTCCTACCAACCGATCTAGCTGAAATTTTGTGAAAACATATAACTCGGATGTCAAAACAATACTATGGTATGTACCCAAGCAGTTTCGAACTTGAAGGTGGAGGGATCTCCTGGGGCACCTTGTGTGTCCGGACCTTGCACTTAACAGAGTCCACTCCAGTTGAAATTTTGCACACACGTATTGTTCTCGTAATTGCTTTTTTAGTCTTTAACTCCCAGACTAAAAAGAATTAAATATGTAAAGCTGAAAAATTTAATCAAGCTTTTATTTGAGGATGGACTGAAAGGTATATCAATAATTTTTTAATGTAAATTGATGATCAAATTTATAAAAGCTTGTGATGTTATTACTTCTTTTGATCTCATATGTAAATAAGTAGCTATGGTACTTAACTTGTCGGTAATAACCTAGTAGGTAACTTAATTAAGCACCTCCCTCTCAAAAGGGTAAAAAAACGTGGCGCTGGAGTAGTGACCCAGGACTTTAACACTAAATGACAGCACATCCAAATGTACAACTATTAGTTGAATATATCACTCTCTCCTTCCCTCCCGAAAAAAAAAAGGGGGGGGGGGGACTGATCACTTGCTTTAGTTGTGTTGCGGAAAAACTGTTCTCGGGGTTCTTAACCCTATCGAGCTTTTATCCCCGATCTGACTAAAAAAATTCTGCTGTGAGACTGAACTTTGATCCTGCGCTTGCCCAGAAGGGATTAAAAAATTTTTAGAAAGAGGTAATTTCTTTAAAGATTAAACGATCAATAGCGAAAAAGCTTACAGTTTTCTTGAAAAGATTTAAAGAAAACTTTAAAAAAATTTAAATATTTTAAAGAGCTTAGGCTTTGTAAATATTTAGGACAAACAATAAAAATTTAACAGATTGAAAAATAAAATTTTTTTGACTTGTTTTAGTGTGTCTAAATGTGATACTGCACTCATACATCACAACCAGTCGAATAAACGGCTACGACGCAAGAGCAGTAGACCCGCCTTCTCAACTAGAGACTGCTGATGATGCCAAGGGAAACTTTCCAAGTAACACACATTGCAACCAGAAATGCACTTCAGTTGCAGTTGTCATTGTAAAAGCGTCCTTCTGTAAACATCGTTCAATAAGTCCTCCATCAGTTAAAAAGACTTTCCACCCTAAGAAGGGTATGCGGTGGTTCTCTTCCGCATGTTGAAGCTGACAGCGATTGCAATAAAAAGCGCTTTTAGTGGCAGTTCGAATCTCCCCCTCACCAAAGTTAACCGACATACGCCAAAAATGGGTAAAAATTACTTCCGCCGAATATTGAAATAAAGTCAGATTCACATATATAAATATTACCTTACAAGACCAAAAAGTTATTTAAAAGAAAAATCAATTTATTGTAGCTATTATAATATAACTTACACTAATTAACTTATCATTATAAATATACATATTTTCTCACACAGATTTCTTTTTCTTAGGTCTTGTCTTGAGTTCAAATTCTTCCATCTTGTACTTTCTGAGCTGTTCTCGAAGAGCCATCACCTCCTTCCTGTACTTCCCCACTAGATTCTCGTACATGTTGTTCTCAGCTGTGACACATTTGAGTCTTTCCATCCTGGAGTTTAGTTCCCTTTTGCAGTCCATCAGATGTTCCTCAGCTGCCACGTCAGACCTCCTCCGTATCATTTCGCGGAGGTTCTGAATTAATTGTTCTTTTTCGCGAAGCTCCAGCATCTTGGCGTCCATCTCGCCTGTCTTCTGGATCAGCTGTTTCTGCAAGGCGTGAGTCTTAGCGACCAATTGAGCTCTATCGGGATCGGTGCCTTCCAAAATGCGCCAACTGGAAATCAACAAAATGAGCTTCTATGTTGCTAGCAAACCTGACAGATTTCAATTTGCATATTTGTTATCATATAAATAAAAGCAATTCATTTGGATACTGGTGACTATTAGAAATTATTCCTGGAGTTAAAAAAAAGTTGATAGAAAAAAAAAGAGGAATTCTCTAAAGAAACAACTTTCAATTGTGTAATAAAGGGGGGGGGGCTAGAAAAGGGAAATTTAAGTTGCTAGACAATAGGGAGATTATTGCTGAAATAAAAAACAATTGAATGAACTCCAGTTGAGAAATGTCGATAAAGAACGTATAATTTTTGGCTAAATCAATTGATAATCATAGACGTTGTGTTCAGACTACAGATTGATTCATAAAAATGCAAGAAACAGTTTCCAAATTATCAAAAATTGCTCGTTATGCTGTAGTTTCAATTCATTTTTTTGTGAAATTGGTGTTAGTAATGAAACGTGCTTAAGAGGATTTGCAACGACTTTAAAATAGCATTAATAATATAATCTCTTTGCAGTTCATTACTTAAATTATCTCGTGTTTCCTTTTTAAGTGGGAATAAATCGGCATTTTATGTTATTTTATAAAGTCACATCAAAGCTTTCTAATTGTTCTTTAAAATGTTTTTGATATATATAGCTGAACGGAATCCCATTCCGGAAGTCGATATAAATAAATTAAAATACTCGCTGTTAAGTCAAAAATGGAATGATGGTTATTTTATATAGTGCACGCACAAACACTATTAACAGAAAAAATATTTCAAAAAAGAAAATATTCAATATGGAAGCGAATACATATCTCAAATTGTATTGATAAAGATGAAGTGGTTTCTTTTCATATATTTTATTAACAGGTTCATATAGTTTTAAGCGATCCTGTGAAATAAATAACAGATTAAATTCCACTGAACTGATGGGTAGAAATTCAATGAGAAAATATTAAATCCAATGTATCCAAAAATGTATTTTCTCTCATTTCGCAAAAAGAAAGCTCTTTCCGTTTGCGAAATGAAAGAAAATACATTTTTCATACATTTAATAATATTTACTATACAATGTAATTTACGTCACTATTAGAATAGATCTAGAAGGGTGCCCCGTGATTTAGATGAGAAAAATTTACTAAACCGAGTCGTCATATGCACATCTATGCTTACTCGGAAGAAAATCGAACCTTTTCTGGACCGGATGATAACTGGTGATTACCTAGGAAAATATCGTTTGGAAAAGAGCTTACTGGAATCCTGGATAACTTGCTTCATTCACCGTTAAACCAAGCTTGAACTAAAATAAAAAATGCTAGGTATAGCGTGAAACGTCCAAGGACCAATAGACTACAAGCTTTTGAAACCTAACAAAAAACTCAATTCAGAAAGATACTGTCAACAAATGAACGATTTAAACAAAGCACTTAAAGGAAAGAGGCAGACGATGTTCAATGGGAAGCACTTCATACTGCTTCATGAAAATGCCGCTTTGACGACTCGTTAGAAAACCTTAGAGTTAGGCTGAGAAATTCTATCGCATCTAACATACTCCCCAAACCTAGCACCCTACAATTATCCCCTGTTCCTTTCCCTGAAAATTTTTTGAAATGAAAAAAAAAAAAAAATCAAAACCGAAGCAGACATTAACCTAGCACTACTTGAATTCTTTGTCGCTGAAAACAATACATTTTTCAAAAATGGTACTTATAAATTGACATCACGCCGGCAAGAGGTCATAAGTAAATACAGGAATTATAGTGTACAATAAATATTATTAAATGTATGAAAAAAAAATTATTTCCTTTCACTTCATAAACGGACAGAACTTTCCAGTAGACTTAATGTATCAATTTAAATAAGCCTCGTCAAAAGGCCCTAATTGCACACTTTCCCCATGAATAACGTAAGAATATCTTAACTCTCAGAACATGTCAGTTTGCAAACAGTTATAGTTACCGATGGAAATTAACAGGTCTTTGTATTTCTCCTTCCATCTTTTTAGACTTAAGCTGCTCATCTTGCAACTCTCGATACACTTCGACCAAATCTTGACGAGTGGTGTGTAAATTATCCACCTTGCCTTCCATCAATGTCTGGCATCGATGCATTTCGGATATTTGTAATTTCAGTAGCTTTATGTCTTCCACTCTATCCATTAAGAGGCGATCCAAAGTCGACAAATCTTGTTCCAGGAGCCTTATTCTTTCTTTGCCTGACATTATTAGTGCATCGCGCTCATTCAGCCTCGTGCTTAAGGTGTCCTTGTCCTCTAATGCATTCTTCAGCTTCCTCTTCAGGTTATTTATCACTTTATCTAGGCTGGAGATATTCTTCAAAAGATTTTGTTCTTCGTTTTCTTTCCTTTGAATCTGTTTCGACAACTCCTCGCAAACTTTTTTTTCTTGTTTCAAAGACTCCTTCACATTGTCTAAATTGTCAGAAGTGTTTTTGAGTTGATATACGAGTTTCTTTCTCTGATCGTCTAACTCTTGGTTGTCGCTCTTGAGTTGCAAAATGTGCTTGTTTAGTAAAGTCAACTCATTACTTAGTTTTTCGATTTTTCTATTGGCATCAGCACACGATTTGCGATAGAATCTCTCGTCATCCCCCAAAAGTTTATATTTGGCATATTCTTCTTCCAGTTGTTGCCTCAGATTGGCGACTGTTTTCTCGGACTCTCCAACTTGCAATTCGAGTCCCTTTATTTCACCATTCAATTTCGAGATGATCTTGTTGAGTTCCACTACTTCGCCAGCTATTCGATCTCTTGCTTTTTCAACCCTCTTGAGCATTGCTTGTAGTTTCGTAACTTCGAGTTTCATAGCATCTAGATTCTTGTTGGCGGTTGTAAGGTTTTCCGCTTGTCCTTTCAGATCAAGTTGTAGATTAACGATAATCTGAAATGGGCAATATTTGAGATTTAATTCCTTATTTTTTTTAGCTTTTGGAACATTGATAAAGCACTGTCTACTCATCCGGATATATTGTTTGAGAGGGCAAACGATTATTTTGGACATTCGAAAAAATTATAAAATATCCTGTCTTTTCCAAATAATGTAAAAATTACAAAAACCTGTTTCAAATCAAATGCTCTGATTGTTTTGTTTCTTAGCCTATATTATTCATAAGATTCACTTATATGAAACCTAAATCTAAAATATTTTAGGGGGCCTTTAAGCTTTTTGTATAATTTGCATAATATAACATAATTTAGTTATTCAATGTTGATTTTGTTTGGTTTAACTTAACTTCAAACTAGAAGTTACACGTGGTCTATTAACGTTGGAATACGTCATTTTGAGATATCGTCCAATGACGAGGACAGTATGTTAAATGGCACTTCATTCTTCTTATATCCACAATACGGTGTGTGAAGATCAATTTTCAGTTGCATTTAACGTGTGGCAATCCCCATTATTCCCCTTTTAGAACTTTTGACGGAATCGGAATTCAGCGCCTCTCGATTACCTTAAAAATTCACGACTGGATTTAAAGACACTATCGACAAAGAAAAATGAGTTTATTTTACGTCAAATTTAAATAATTCTCACTTTTTTTTTTTAAAGAAAAAAAAATTAAAGCAATGTAAGTCATTTTTAATTTGAGATATATGTATACTTATGAATCTGTTTAAGTTTAGAAAATTCCATTTATAAGTACAAATAATTATGTATGAAAAATGAATAATCATTAGTTGTGTTTACAATTGCAAGTCGTGTGCTTACTTTTAGGTACATCTTACATAGAATGCACAGAATTTATAACTTTAAATATAGCAGAATACTTATACTTAATAACATTCTATACCCAGAACATTATTATACTTTCAAAAATTAAATTAAATCAAATATTTTTAAAAAAATTAAATTTTGTGATATATACTTCCTATAAATTTTATACAAATTTAGCGAAATACCTTAAGTTTGCGAGTATTTACTAAGAAAAAATTACGTTTACTGAGTAGAAAATAACCTCATTTCATAATGTGCAAAATATCAGCACGACAGATAAAGTAGATTTTGGACAAAATGAAACAGAAACCTAAAGAACCGGATTTTGAGAAAAATGAAATGTAAATATTTTTTTTCTGTCGCTTTGCACGTGGATTTACAATTTTTAAATTCAGTTTTCGAATTTATCGAATTCTCGTAAATAATAATCTATAGAATAATCTATAGAATGACCCTCTATTTCTTACCATCAAAAAAAAAAAAAAAAAAAAAAAATGCAAAATACTAAATATTTTGGCGTTTCAGTTGCCGTAAGGCTCCCATCTACTGGCCATTTTGATTACGTGAACGTAGTGTTAATCCTATGAAATTTCTACTACCGTCCTCATGAATATATTCTATTATATATTTTTATATATTTGGATTCAAAGAAGTGAACCCGAAAAAACAAAAAATAATGAAGGTTTCCGCGGAATTACATTTTCCCTCCAGTTTTTGAAAATATTTCGGAATATTTTTCTAAAGACCAGATAACTCATGAGCGAATTATTGAATTAGATGTAAAATATTTTGAAAATCGGTTTAGTTTAGTTATTTCTTAACGTTGCTCTAGAAGCAACACGAGGGCTATTGGCGACGGATCTCATAATTTTGAGCCTCGGTCAAGTGACGAGGATGACACCTCCCTCTCTTATCTTCCACACCTTAACTTTTTGTATTTCCTTTATTTATTTTAAACAAATTAGAGTAACTTTAAAAAAGTATTAGACTACGTCAATTTAAACAATTGAAAGGTGTTAAAAATTAGTGTTTATACTCTAGGCAGGTGTTAAAAGCGTTTTCTCCGCAAGCAGATTTATTCTTGTTGCTACATACATACTTTGTCATTCTGCGTTTCTTAGATAGACAGAAGAAACAAATTCGGCGTTTGTTTGCCGCATTTTTAATCGCGTCTTCTCTGCGAGCTTTTCAATATTCAAAATATCTTTTTTCCCCTTCAATATTTAGTTTGACGGAACATCGCAGATTTGTATGTATGATTACTAAACATACCACTGTTAGACGATGAGTACCGCAAATGTTAGAAAGTAACAAGAATGCAACCATGCATATCACCTTCGGATAACTTATTTTAATAGTTATGAAGATATGTTATGACTCAGGTGATGGGAGCACTTTCAGAACATCTCGAATTCACAAAAAAGGGACAGGGGTCGATAGTCTAGCAGACGAATGCTTAGTTATCTAAGGTTTAAAATGATTTTTGTAAGTTCTCTCATCTTTATATTTGTGAACAAAATAGAAAGATAAATCTTACGACTTGCTGCTTCTTCGTCTCTTCCATGTAGGCGTTTCTTAGCCTTGTGAGTTCGTTGATTTTCTCTTCGTTCTCTTTGTGTTCTTTCTGGAGGGCCTCAACCATTTTTTGTTCAGACGATATTCGTTCTTTTAGGTTTTCGACTTTAGCCTCGAGTTCAAGTATTTTGTTCTCCTGTAATGAAGCTTTCCTGGCCAGCTCATTTTTTTCCTTGTTGATGCTTGCTTTATCCATCTAGGAAATGACATTCGTCAATATATTTGCAACTAGGATTCACAGTACCGCGTGTCCTAAATCTTCCCACACAGAAGATTCGTGAATAAATGTTTAAAAACAACGAACTTTAAAATAATTATTTTCATTTCAATGCTGAAAGCGTATCTAACATTACGTAAAAAAATAATTCTGAACCAACATTTACAACAAATGTTCAAATGATTCCCCCCATTTCTTGGAAGCAAAGCTGAATTCTTTTGCGCATATTTCGGAGAACATTGTGAACATTTGTTGTAAATGTGGAAGTGTTTTTCACCATTAACATAAAAATGATTGTTTTAAGGTTTGTGATTTAATTCTGGCTCTTCACAATTTTGAAGATCAAATGAAGGTTATGTTCAAATTATTTAATAGTTTTAAATTTGTGCGGAATATTGCTCATCTGTTTGTGCTTTTTACTGATTTTATTTCTAAGAAGCATTGTTAATTTGTGTTTATGTTTTTTATTTTGAAAAATGAATTGAAAAAGTATGATCATTAAGGGGTTCCTAAAAATTAATGAAACAATTCCTTTTTCTTCATCTCGACCTTATTTCATTTTGCGCTATTTCAGTTTGAACGATTTTGCAAGGAACTTATCTAGCGAGTAGATCGAGGGATTTGTGTATATCATCATTATATCTCCCGACTACAGAATTCTGTGTTTAAAAAATTATGCTATTTTTTTTTTTAAAAAAAAAGTTCAATTTTACTCTACATAGTATGAAATTTCAAAAGAAATCTGTAAAATATTTCTCTCTGTTTTTAAAAAATGAGGACAAAACACGCATCGATTTTGTTTATAACAGGGTAGGTCTAGTTTTAAAACAGCTCTCGAACGGCTAGCTTTAGATTTAAAAAGCAGATGTATCACATTGCAAAATTAGGCAAAATTATGAATGCATATTGAGGGCGAATGAATCATCACAAAAGTGAATCAAATGTACGGCTTTTTTCTGCGATCAAAATGAGTTAATACAACAGCACTCAAAGAATTGTGAAGGTTTATTTATGAGAGAAATGTTTTCTTTATATACTTTTTTTTATGAAGAGCTAAAAAATACAATCGAAGAAATATATATAATCACTTTTTCTTACTCATTGAAAATCAATTCGGTCTTACTCATCAGCACGGCTAGATATAGTCATAAAAAAATGTGATTCATAAAATTCTCTGAAAAGCTTGAAAATGATTCAGAAAAGCTTTAAAATTACCAAAAATTAATATTATATCCATTCAAATTCATAAAGATATAATAAAAGTTTAGGCTATGTTAAATTATCACTTTCCGTCTGAATTTTGAAATAAATCGAACTATTTTCGCAAACATTTTTAATACTGATGATTGCCAAGTAGAAAAAAAGAAATCACATTAAAGTTTAATGCCCATAATTCAATAAATATTCTTTCAAAGCTTCTTCCACTCAAAATGGAAAATGACATAAGAGAAGTCATCAAATAATGAGTGTATTTCACAACTTGCAAGCCATGAATATAATTTACATTCAAGTCAGCCATGTTTTCAGTACTTCAGTTAAATAGATGTTATGTCTGTGATTCCAAAAATAGTGATTACGGAAACAATCAAAATGTGAGGGGCAATTCGCTTTTATAATTAAAACGAGACTCGATTGAGACTGTATTTCATTATTCGAATTTCCTTACCACTACATTTGATGAATTTTAACGTGCACTTTATGTGAAAGGAAAAATATCAGAAATTGGAATGAACTATTAAACGGAGGCATGTAACTCAACATTTGTGTCTCAATTTTCATAATAAAATTAAACATAAATTAAATTTTAATTTGGTTACAGATCCCATACTAATAAATTAGAAATTTTATCAAATTAAAGATTAGACTTTATATTTTATAGTTCAACTCTTCATCTTGATTCTAACTTTTCATTAAGAAACACACATTCTATTTAAATATATCTATAAAAATGCTTTAGAAATTCATTATCGTAAAGTAAATGTATATGTTACATTTTCTAATGAAACGAATAAAGCGCGCGAGCTGTAAATAAATGATAATTGCTACGGGGTTCTCATCTCTAGTTAAAAAAAAAAAGAAAAAATTAGAACTTTGAAGCAGTTGAATAGCTGACATAACTGAAAGCAAACGATGTTACGAAAATAGGCTTAAAAAACATTGGAATAAAAGTTGCTAGCGAAAGTGTGATTCTCCAAAATCGTTTTATAATAATTTCTCGCTTGTTTTTCAATGCTACATTGTTTTACATTGGTACTTGTGTAATAAAGTTTGTTCTATTTATTTCACATCTGGCTGATTGATTAATTTCAATTACCTGGCCCCCGGAGAACTTACGTCTAAGACAAGGAAAAAAGAAATTTATATTCTTTTAGAATTTTCTTAGTCATCGAGATTTGAAAATAGAGCTATTTATTTTATTTTATTTTTTTTATAATAGCGTATATTAATATTGTTTGCAAAATGTAACTGAGTAACCAGACGGGGTTTCTTCTCTTCGTCCGTCGATGGTTTGAACATATATTATGCGGGAAGTATGTCTTCGTAATGATCTGGCGAAAAACGACGAGTATTTGAGTCATTTATTTAAATAAGAGCATACGTTCTTCCTCAATGAGAAATACTTTGATTTATCTAGCGCAAATTATGGAATGAAAAACGTTGTCCTTCAAGACTTCTGTCCTCTTTGGCGATAAAGAGAAATGAGCTCGCATTGTTTCTTCTGGGAGGCCAGCCAATAAATTCATTTTCTTCTTTTATTTACTTCGAATTAAACCATTCACAAGGCTGATAGTATTGGGTGAGAAAAAATTGAAACAGTTTTGCTCTTGTGGGAAAAAATGACCAGTTCAATGACCTTGTAAATTGCCAAAAAAATTTTAAATTGGTCTACAAATTTTCGCGAATAAAATTAGTTCATATCTATTTTTAAAAATTTACTGGTTGTCGGAAAGTGAAAAGTTGGTGAACTGAAGATTTGAAGTAATGACTAAAATTGACTAATTTTTAACGAGGATCTTTAAAAATAGAATACGTTTACCGATATGACTTACTGCGAATTTTTTTAAAACTTTTTCTTCTAATTGTTTCTGTGAACATGTATGAGTTTTCATTTTGACACACATGCAGAAAATGATATCCTCTAATTTAAGATTCCCATCTACCAGCTATTTTGATTTCGTGATTGTAATGTTAATTCTATGGAAATTCTACTTTTCTTCTCATATCTAGACTATTTTATCAATTTGAATGCATAAAAAAAACACAATAAAGTACCTTTATAAGAGAAAAAAATTATGAAGGTTTCTGCGGTATTACATTTTCTCATCGAATTTTGAAAATATTTTAGAATACTTTTAAAGAATAGAAAACCCACAAACAAATAATTAATATAGACATAAAATTATTTTTAAATATCGGAGGAAACACAAAATTCCTCAGAAACATTCATTGTTTTTTCTCTTTGGGATGTTCTTCATTGCATTCTAATAGATAAATAGTACAGATTTGAGGACGGTAGTAGATATTTCATCATTTCATTTCATTACGTAAACGAAATCAAAAGGGGTAGTAGATGGGATCTTTAATCCAAGAAATTAAATGAATAGGGTTTAGTCAATCTTTAACGATGATTTTGTTCAAAAAGATTGGTCTTAGGATTCTACAAATAAAATGTAAAATATAAGAAAATTGAAAAGTAATGCCACCATGTCCATAACTTTTTTAAAATTTTAAACCCGATTTTCAAATTTCTCTTTGTACCCGAAAGTTACATATATCTTTAACGCATTTATTTCATTTGTTACCAGGTGTCATCTGGTGAGCTGAGGAAGACGACGACGCACTTGGAAATGAGGTTGAAGCAGTGAAGTGTCATTCCACCCGACCTCGCACCTTTTGATTTTCAACTCTCTTCCAAGATGAAAAGCACTTTAAGGGGTTTAAATTTCATTCTGACGATAAATAGAAAGCTACCTTTAAAGCCTGGAATCGGTAACAACCAACGGAATTCTCCAATGGATTCACCCGATTAGTGAAGCTTAGGCTCAAGCGCGTAGAAAGAGATGAGAACACTTTTGAAAAATGAATAACACAATACTTAGAGGACATATGAAGCTTTCAGTTCCAAAACAAAGTTTCGTCTTATTTTTGAAAGAGCGTATGATACACCAGATGAAACAAACAACCACCATAAGAATCCACACCCGTTGCTGGTTCAACGACGGAAGTAACATCAGTAGAGGAGGGAATGACGCATGCGCAGAACGACGAAGAAAAGAGGGTTGCAGCAGACCAGCGTGCCTGAGACATGACTGACAACATGGTCGGCAATGGAAGTAAATAAATAGTCCATGTGTTATCCAGGTCATGTCTCGTCAAATGGTTGGACGCTGGTGTTGCATGTTCAGGGAAGGGTGACAAAAAGTGGAGGAGGAGGATCGAAAAGGGCGTCCCTCCACATCCACGAATGATATATAATTCTTAAGACTTCATTATATAGTCGCCCTCCAGAGTTATACATTTCTCCCAGCATTTCTTGGCTTTTCGAAGATCTTTATTGTAGAACTCAGCAGATTTTTAATTCTATCTTCCCCTTACGGCGAGTTACTTCAATTTACGACTTCCTGAAAATTAACAGATCAAACAGAATAGCTGTAATTTGTAACACACATTATATACATAGGGATAGATTCATATGCAAAATGAATTTTATCTAGATTTTTTGGTTATTTCTCAGGAATAATTAAAGCTTTATAATATCATCTTGTATTGGATTGAAACCAAAAGAAAAAAGATAATTGAACAATTTTGATTTTGTACTATTTGTCGGCTTCGCGGGTCTTTGTGAGCACCGTTCAAAATTCATTGCTCCAGCCCTGACTATATTTCTAAATCACATTATCTTATTTCTCAAAGATTTCTTATAGATTTTGAGCTCCAGAAAATAAAAAAAGGCTTACTTGCAAGGCTACGATATCTGCCTGTTTACCCTGTAGTTTCAATTCAAGATTGCTCTTTTGAGTTGTGAGAATTTTCAGACGGCCTTCCCGAGAATCGCATTCCTTTCGAAATTTATCAACATCGTGCGTGGCTGTATCGAACTTCTTCTGAAACTTCCTTGCTTCCTTCAAGAAACTGAAACAACAAATATATGGTAAATTTCTAAATAATGAAGATCGAGTTATACCTAAGGATGGCGCGTTACCTATCTTAAGATTTCTGAGACCATAAATTTTTTCTGCTAAAAAACAGAGGGAGCTCCGTTGATTCCATGGATGTATTTGCTTATGAAATTTTGATAAATAGAACACTTGAAAATTGAATTTTAAAACTGTAAGTAAATCTATCACTCCCACTGAGAAAAATATCTTTGCTTCTTCTCAAAATGTGTTAGGATTCTGATATATTTTCCTCAAACTCTGCTTTATCAACAGCGCTGATATTTTAAGTAATATGAAATTAGGTTATTTTCTATATAGTGAAAATTAAGGATATTGCACAATATTTATATAAAAATTAAGAGATATTTAAATTAATCTTTGAATTTAAAATTTTTAAAATGTTATTAAATGTAAATTTTGAAACTATGATTATGATTAGTGCAAAGAATGTTATGCTTTCCAGAACTTTGTAAATTTTCGAACTTTTAAATGCAGTAGCTTTTGTGCAAGATGTACCTAAAGGTAAGTGCACGACATACATATATGAACACGGCTATTTAGTATTAACAATTGATAAATAATTTATAAACATGAATGCAATTTTCTTTATATAAACAGATAGGTACGTACACATACATTTAGGAAAATTGAAAATAGAGCACCGAGACGGAGACTTGGGATTGAAATAAAATTTAATACACATATACGTACAGAAGAAAGATTCACTTGATCCCCAAAAAATTAGCGATAATCAAACAAACGCAGCGTGTACAATTAGACAAATACGACGCAACATCAATAGCGCATCGGATCGTCTCCTACTGCAATATGCATTGAAGCAGGAGGCGCAACGTCTGGCATTGAGTTGATTAGATGTCGGACGTTGTCCTGAGCAGATGGCCCTCAAATCTTGAACAGTCACCTCCAAATCATATACAGAGTTACACGATGGCATCTAGCGTTTCATCTGGTTCCACAAATGCTGTATAGGGAACAAGTCTGGGAAGCGGGAAGCACACGAAAGAGTCTGAACATGACGTAGAAAGTCTTGAGCTACTCGAGTTTTATGCAGACGAGCATTATCCTGCTTTAAAATTTTCTCTGGAAGACCAATTGGGAAAGGTCCCACATGGGGTTCAAGAATCAACATAACTCTGATCCGTTAAAGCTCCAGGTACCACAATTAGAGTGAACTCACTGTCATAGGCTATGGCTCCCCAGACCAATACCCCTTCTGTGTGGACAGCGTGTCATGCGACACACTGTCCACACAACTGTACCATTCACCAGAAAGCTTCCCCATTCATACGCGGTTATCATCTGTCTCCCTAACAAATTATCACTAAACACCACCTCTTATCATCTGTGGCATTCCACGACGCTCTGGCTAGGCATAATTTTAGAGCGATGTTTCAATGTTAAAGAAACTTCATGAAAAGAGCGCTTAGATTGCATATTCGATTCTACAAGGTGCGTGGAAATGGTTTGTTCAACAACTGGCAGCTTCTGATTGTATCGTGGAACGAGTCACTGAGGGGTCCACGAGCGCTTGCCGTACACTCCTCCGATCCTCCCGCCTCGGCATCTTCCTGATCACTCCAGACCCGATTCTCTGCACGTGGATACAGTCTTGTGTCCATTGCTTCCAACATGTTCTGACGGCACACACGATCGACCGAATGAACAAAACGGCGCGTTGACCAATCTGCAGCTTTCATGCCGATAATCAGGCTTCTCTCAAACTCGCTTAAGTTAGCAAAATGTCTTCATGTCTACCTGGCATTCGTCTCTTGCTAAAGTCCTTCTTGAGTCGGAATGTGATTGTTACGCTTATGAATCTTCCACTACGTACCGATTTATTCAGGCCCCACTGCCTGATTGCAGTGCCACTGCAAGTAGTGTGGTCATGTGTAGCACTGTCAAGGTGTGTGGCACTGGCACTAATCTTGGATCATTTTCATATCGGACATCATTCAACTACTTTGCAAAGTTTTGTTATTGTGGCTAGCGCTTTCTTCTTGGTGCTCTATTTTCAATGCTCCCGAGTGTATATCTGAATGTTAAAATATGTCTTTTACTGCTTTTAATTTTAAATAGTGAGGATTAGTTACACTTTGCTTAAAAAAGGCTCATTTATCCTTGTCGAAGATGTCTAGTTCACCTTAAATAAAAAAAATATATAATTTCGGAAATCAGTAAAACGTATACGGTAATTTCGGGACTATTGTGTTTCTATCTATCTGGGAGGAGGAATATCTGACACAGTTGTGCGTGTGTGTTTACATTACATCAAGGTCCATGGGCATAAAATACGTAAGGACAAATCTGTATATTTACAATTATTAATCAAGTATGCATTCAATAAAAAATTTAAGCATTTTAATTACGTAAATCTGTGTGAGAGCTTCTTCATAAGAAACCAATTACTGCTAAAGAAAAAAAGATGAACATTTTTTCTTATTTTAAGATGCTCATATTTGTTATGATTTCTTAGAAATTTTTTATCGTAAAGCAATTCTTTTCAAATAAATTTTGAAAAAATATTTAATCGTTCCATGATTTTTTATAACATAGTGCTTTAATTCCTAATAAAATCCAAATATCTCTTTCAAAGCATCTCTAAACTTATCTTTTTAATAGTAGTATTTATTTGGAATAAAAACAAAAAACGACGAATGAGCTAAGCCTTAAACATCACTGAGCAATATTTATTTTAAAAACTATCAAACGATTCGAAGATAATCACAGCTAATGTAAGAGTAAGGGTAAGCTTTGCTAACTTTGTTTTTGATTATATTCTTGCCTAATTCTAAACAGAATGACTCAAACACTTTTCAGATAGAAAAGTATATTAATATTAACACACAGTCTTGTATATATGAAACGATTAAAAAAGTGCCCGTGTTAGGAAAGGGAAATGAATCTTAGGAATGAGGTAATTCACTGTAGTATTGTCATTTATCGTTTTTTCCTTTTTTAAAAAGAAGTCCATGAGCATGAGGCCCTTCGCATTCCAAAAAATCGCTGCTATAATTTTCCAGCTGTTGAGACCGTTTTCACCTTTTGTAGTAGCAGATTCACTTGGAGTATAAGCAATTGTTTTGAATGTTGTTTGGTTTCCAATGTATAATGATGAATCCAAGTCTAATCGAAGGTGGAAACTCCATGTAAAATACGATTATACTTCAATGCGGCAGCAATCGAATCTTATCTATGTATCAGAGTCAAATTTGTTTTGGTACCATTTAACAAATAGCAGCACATTGGTAACACCAACTCTCTCTCTATATATACATACATACATACATACATACATACATACATTGACGCATCTCTGCAACATTACTCTTATAAAGAAAAAGAGATGAATATTCATTTCATCGAATACCAAGAAGGATTAAGCAATGATCTACATCCTTGGCGACAGATTTGATGGTTATCTTGGTGACTTTGTCGACACACCGAAAGGTCCCTGGAAATGCTGTAATCTTGTTGAAACCCCGACTAGGAGAAAAGCAATGGATTTTTCCTAAATTTTCCCTGTGACGTAAAACCAGGACAGAATAGTTTTTAAAACGCCGAAATCCTGAAGAAGCTTCAGCTTTTTGGAATCTGTTTTTCTGGCGCAGATGTTTTGGTGTTTTGACTGTAGTGTGAATTAGTTAGCTGGTCAGCTGAACGTTATTAAAAGTGCTGTGTGACAGTTAGAACAAGTGAAGCTTTGTTTGTGTTTATGTTGCTGATCTGAAAAATTGCTATATTTGTTCCTGTTGCGCTGCTAATCAGTACAAGTGCATCCTAACTGTTCTGTTAATCTGTCCAAGTCTTGCTACCTGTGTTCGTCTTGTCCTAAATTATTATGAATAAAGCGCCATTTGACGTTATTCCCCGTGAATATCTACACGAAATCGGAGAATTTTTTTAGCAGTATGACACAATGATTCCTCGGACTCCTAATTTAATCCTTTTCAGAACCCCGTCGAATTCGAAGACAATTTTGCTTCCTTGCTATAAATTAGTCGATTGCCCCGCCACTGGATCTAACAAACTTAAAATTTCCGAACGATTTAGCTGTAAATGCACGTGATTATAAAGTAAAATATTAACAAATAATAATTCTTGAATAAAAATCTAAGTTAATTTAATTACAAATATATAAAGACTTCTATTTATTTTTTAAAAAGAATATTGATGACTCATGTAGAAGCTGGAAGAGAGAGAGAGAATTGAAAAGCGAAATATGTCACTTTCCATACTAACATTATATGTGTGTTCATAGTGTTTCGGGGATCTGTACTGTTTACCTCTTTATGCCCAAAATTAGCAGTGATAGTATTTTTCAAACGACACTCTTTCACTACAGCTTCTCACAATGAACTGAAAGACATAGTATATGACTGAACCGATGGCTGGGGAAACGTGGATAGCCTGACGTCTGGCTACATTTTACCAGAAAAACTGTTATTTCCTCAATTACAATCGCATACTTTAATTAGTTCTCTCTACTAACATCTCTAGCATGCGAGTTACAATCGTTTTCAGTTATTTCGCACTCGTTTGCAGGTTTCTGCAGGGCACTCAGATTCTAAGCCATTGTACATTCTGGAATACAATTTGCTTGCTTAAATATTAAATTGTTCTAGCTTGGTGTCATTCGGATTCCGAGGTATCACTGCATTGATATTAGGACATTTTTCTTTCAGCTGAAATATTTTACGCACGTTTGGAACTTCTGTTGGAAGATGTTTTTATTCACTTTCGGGAGATTGGTTTTTAGTCCGTAGCGAATGGTTGGTTAAACTTGAGTGATGACAGCGATTCGAACCGTCGATTTGTCAGTTCGGAGAAAACTCGTTTTATCATCTTTGTTGACGCCTTAGACAAAGATTCTTTATCAAAGAGAACCGCCACATACTGCCTCTCCTGAATCATTGTGATGCTACGAAAGAGACTTTCTGAACGATTGTTTGACAATGATGTTTTACAGCCATTAGTGCAATTGATATACATCCCCTTTCTGTTGTACTAAGTGTCGTTCGGATAGTCTCCATTGATGTCTCGGCTGTCTCTAGTTGAGATGGTAGGTCTATTTGACACAAGCGCCATAGCCGATATATCACTAAACGTGATTTTTATGAGTGGGTGCCTTCGTTACACACACAGAGGCAAGTTTATGTCGAGGGTATATGCTACCAATAGTTCTATTTTGCTCTGCGATATGGTGTTCAAGTCCTGGATCACAACTTCGGTAGAGATATTTTCGACTCACCAATTTGGGGGATGGTTTTTTTACTCTATGATGGAGGTTATTTGATCTTGGTAGCAAGCGATATTCAATCTTTGAGTCCGTTTTCTTTGTTGTCTCTGAGGACTCGCCCGGTCTCCTTTGTCGACGTCTTAGATTATTAAGACGAAAATATATTCCATGCCAGGTTAGTTATTAAGGCGTTTTATTCCTGTCGTTATTGAAGACAGAACTTAATCTTCACATTAAGATGTTTGAGTATATTTTTTTCTTGAACCATCAACTTTCCCTGTCCGTTTATCTTTAAATTGATACAATTAATGCTTATTTAAGCTTAATATTTACCTGTTTGCTTTGCTCTGGGATATTTCCAATTTTTTTTCCAATTCTTGAATTTCACTCTTTAGCTCTTGTATTACTCCCTTCTTCTTCTCTAGATTCTCCGAGGTGGCAGTGGAGAACTTTTCCGCCTTCTCCCTCTGTGTGATCTGCTTCTGTAATTCGAACTTGGTGGACGTGAGGACATTCTGCAAGGAGTCTATTCTCTTGTCTGCTTCATTCAGATTATTTGATACTATGGCCTCCCTTTTTTTGCTGAATGCGAAATCATTCTTCAAACTTTCCAGTTCTTCTTCCAGCTTTTGAATTTTCACTTCCTCTTCGGTGTCATCAGTGATTGGAGCCTTGATCTGTTCTTCACTTTCCTACAACAGATCAGTTTTTTAAAACAAATTAAGAGCACAACAAGGCAAACATGAATCTAATATTTATAGCATAGAATTTTAATGTATTGAACGTACGAATGTGCTAGTTAGATTAACTATTCACAACCCGTGTTACGTAGATGATTTTTCCTCTTTTTCTTAGATGTGTTTTATTGTAAAAAATTTACGTAATTTGATGGACATTTAATACTTTTTCCATATCGAAATGATTGTCCAATTTATATATTTGCTTCAGTTAAGGAGATGGAACACATTACTTTCTACTCCTGTAAAATAAAATTTTGATACTACGTGTCGATTCATTTTCATTCTTTTTATATAGCATTTGGAAGAAAACGCGATTTAAAGACATGAAGAAAGAAATGTGGTTCCACAGGAGCCATTGAAGTTTAAAAAAATCTAAGCATTAAGAAAAACATGATGTTACAGAGTCTATCGGTAAAAAACCATAAAATACAGATAATGCCATAAATGGCCGCCGAGGCATCTAGAGACAGATGTTACATCCAAATGTATTATCAACCTCACAACAGCTTTGAGTTTAATATCTCGGATTTAAGATAATGAAACGAAAACGAATTAAAATGATTTAACGAAACGAATTAAATCGATTAGACCAGACATGTAACAGAGAAGAAAGTCTATTAACATTCAATCATTCTTGTAAAAGAATAATTTCGAAGAACCGGATGCTTCGTGAAATTAAGTTTTAAATTACAAAGATAAATAAGTAAATATTAAATACCCAATAGCGACAAATTACTTTTAATAAATATTTGAATGATATGTTATTCGTATTACTTTCTCCTATTTAACGTAAGATGTATATCAACTCACCAAGAACTAGGAAATGTAAAAAACGATATCATGCGTAGAATTTTCGGTACGGATTAATATTGAAACTAACAAATCAAAATAATTTTTGAAAATAAATAGCAGTAATAAGGACGTGAAATAGAAAATAGAAAAGAAAAGAAAAAGTGCAATTGCTGGTAAAAACATCTGATCCTTTTATTATGTTATGTGCATGTTCTTGCATATATTAAAAAATTTCTTAACGAAGTGACGAAATGAAAACACAGTCTAATAAAACACATTTAAATAAAAAAAATATGCTTCATATGTTATCTGAAGCTATAAAAGCATTTGAAATTGTATGTTTCCAATGTAGTATGCTAGATTGGTAAAAACACATAATTTTCTAGTACTTGATTAGATAGAATAAATATGAACAAATTTGAAAAACAAGACGTTACCTATTAAATCTACGTTCAAGGAACAATTGCGTAAAAAACAATTGTGTATTAAAAATAACTAAAACGTGTAAAAGCTCAAAAACTCAGAAGAGTTGTTAACTAACTTCTTTTTCTCCTAACAGTATGTCTTGAGGTTTAATATAGCAATATAGGTGAAACATTAAGTTAAGACACCTTTTTTTAAATAAGGAAATTAAATGAAAAAAAAGAGACCCTCCAACTTTGAACTTCCTTTCAATTTATCTTCAGAAATGTGACGACGATCAGAGTTGCAATGCAAACAGGAACGGTTAAACAGGAAAACTTTTGATTAGAACGAAAAGGGGAGACAAAAGTGTATACAAGCACACACCACACACACGCACACACACACAGATATATACATATATATATATATATAAGTTTTTCCGAAGTCTGAGTTTGTTCCATAGATTGCAGATTCATCGTCCTTTATTTATCACACAATGCAGAGGAAAATAAGATTTACTCACAAAATTCAAATTTTCTACCATTAAAGTGCATTTGCAATCTTTTTATTTTGTATTCGCTGAGAATTATTTCTCGCTCAGAGATCGGTAGCTAGGTCATTGTAGTTTTTTACAAAGTATGGGAGAGTCGTGTTCAATAATAAATGTAGAAATACTGGACTCTTTGCCTGATAAAGATACCAGAAACAAGGACATTTAATTGGATTCAACATATATGAGCAATTTCAGTTATATTCTAAATATATTCCATTCTATTTTTCGAAAGCGAGTAATAATTCAGGGTTTTCTTTCAGAGAGTTTTCAAGGTTCCTTTTGATTTTTTTTCTCTTTAAGGCAAAAGAAAGAAGGAAAAAAAAAAAAAACGCTTATTGTGGAGGGGATTTTGTGTGCGTGTGTCCTACTTTAGCAATCGAAAGTTTCTTTTCATCTGCAAAAAAAAAAAAAAAGTGTTTCCACGAGTTCTGTATTTAAGAGTAGCTTATTTCATTGAATTTTGCCGCATTTAGTTCCTGAATATGCTAAAAAGCAAAAAAAAAAAAAAAAGATCTGCATATTTCTTGATACACTTTGTGACAGTGAGTGAGTCGCATTTAAAATTTTTATATCAATTGAATGAACTCGGTTTAAATATTTTTAAACACGTGTTTTTTTTAACAGTAGCGTCATAGTTTCACAATTGGGGCTAGAATATACCTTTAAGTTAAATGCTTCTTGCAAATTTACAGAAGATATTATTTAATTTGGAAAATTTTAAGAAAATTCCAAAGTTGACAGTTATTTGAAATTGACATTAGCTTTAAAAATTCATGTATTCATTAAAATCATACCTTGTGCAATATTTAGAGGAGCAATATTGACTTCATATTTTTATTTTTTATATTACCGTCAGTTTTGACTGAATTCTGATTTAATCAATTTGTGTCCATGACTCTCCTTAATTCTTGCTTCTTTTTAAATTGAAAACAGAATATTTATTTTTAATATTTCGATGCTGACTCATTAATTAGCCTAATAAAAACAAATATCTTAAAATTGTTCAGAATGCTACCTCTAGGTTAAGTAAGTTTTTTGAGAAAACAATATTTGACCTAACTTTAATTCATATACATCACTGCACATTGAATCCTATTTCAACCCACATCTTGGCGACGGTAAACAAAACAGCACCAAAAAGGGCGAGAGATGGGCCAAGATGGAAACCTTTGTTATAATGCAACACTACTGATATAACTATAATAGCAACCCAACTACCTACTTTCTGACGATTTGGCGCCATTTGTTTTCCATCACCTTGGTATGGGATAAAAAATGGTTTTACTGTCTCTTTATATTTCTACGCCACTTTTTACTTTTCCAAGATCTATCTCATTATGCTATGAATTGCCATTGAATTAAGGATTAACGATATCAAACATCACGGCGTTGTTTTCACCTTTTTTTCTCATGTACAAGGGAAGTGTAGATTTATCAAAAACAATTATTGTAAAATACGTGAAAGTTTGCGTTAGAGTTAGCCGTATTTAGACGACTTTGAACGAGGGCAAACAATAAGTGCTCGACGCATGTTTTATTTAGTTTCAATAATAGTGCAAGAGTCATTGCTTTTGCTTTTTATTGCTTTCGGAAGATGAGTGATCATGGTTTCCATCCAGTCGTGGGATCGAGACCTGATGCCTTTAATACCCGGCGAGTCCTGATGTCCCTAATGACATCTAAACTAGTACATCATTCTCATAATTTGCACATTACTCCATGTGCGAATTTAGTTGTCTGGTTCCATTTAACATTCGGCAGACATTATTATGGCAAAACTTTGTTGGAATCTCAGGAGTCGAACCCACAACTTGATTTGAACATCGTTGGAAATGAAGTTCATTACTTGAACCCTTGATTTACCACCTCTTTTAATATGCCCGCTGTAGCCGAGTTGTCATGGTTGTCTGCCCATGGACGGCATTGTATCAATAGAGTACTGGTGCCGCTAAAGACAATACACGTAGACTTTATAGGGGATGCGAATCCTAACGTTGTTATGGTGTAGAAGTTACAAGAGTGGAGTGCCAACCCAGGCTTCCTCTTCATTATTTGAAAGAGACTCATAATTATAAGGCCCGATGTTAACAGTTTCGTGTTGCTTCGAAGTACGATGTTAATAAGCAATCAATTAATCAATTTTGTTTTTTTACAGTATCAAAGTATGGAGAGAGAACAAAGACAGTGGGAAAAAAAAGAAGAATGATTATATATGAAAACTGTTCAAGACAAATAGCCTTGAATCATCGCGTGATCGTCAAAGACTCAGTCGTATTAAAAATGGTTAGTTTGAAGAAACATTGGCTAAGGTGGCCATTGAATTGAATGCTGAGTTCAGTCAGTTGACGAATTGCGCATTGTTCGCTTCACCATATGATCATCAGGAGCTGAATATCCATTAAAGTATCCCATCAATGATTGGAAGTTAAACATTCTAAATGTTGAGTCTCGATTCTGGCTTCACTACTTTGTGGCAAGCTAAGAATAACTATAACACCACTCTCATGATTATGTTTATACATCATCCATCACCAGCTATCGTATCTGATTTATGTGAAAATCTAACAGACGTTAGGTATGCTGTAATTCCATTGAATTATTGAATGTATGTCTCGTCGTACGTTAGCCATGATTAAGAACAGAATAGAAGCAATTTTTAACTAATAAGATATTCCTAATTCAGTGGCACTTAAATTGATTGTTTTTGGATTAATCCTATAGCTTCTAGTTTAAATTCTAAAACTACCTCTTTATCTAGACGTTTCTTTCCTTTTTCAATTTCCTCTTTCAATTCAATCAATTGTTGGTAAAGCTTCACTTTTTCTATGTCCTCCTCTTCAACATCTTTCGTTGTATTTTCTATTAAAGTTTGTAATGTGGAAACTTGATTCTCTCGTTCCGATAACTTTCTCTTCAGATTCAGATTCTCTGCGTCTGTCAAAGCCTTTGTAGCCACCATTTCCTGTAACTTGTTATACAGTCTATGGCCTCCAGCGAAGCATGTTCGGAACTTGTCAAATAGATTGGTAAACTCAGCAACTATTTCTGATGTCCTTTCTTCATCTTCCAACTCTTTGAGACACCTCTGGAAATGATTGCTCAAGGCGACGAACTGGACTTTCCAAATAAACGCAGTTTCTATGTTGGCGTACTTTTCTTCAAATTCAGACAACCACATGTATTCTTGGTCCATGATTTGAAGAGCAACCGATTCTCTGCGAGATGCGACATCTAGATGAATTGTGTCGACATCAGCAGTTCCTTCCTGCTCATGCGTTGATGAGTCGTCTACAGGCGTTTTCACTGATTCGCCTTCATCATCATGTTTATCTTCATCCTCATCAGTGACAATAATTTCGATCGGACTCATTACTGATGACTCTTCTTCCTCCATGGTTATTGTAATGATTTTATTGTGAGTTTAAGTTTGTAGTTTGTGTGTGAATAGCTGTTTTTTTGCAAGAAATTCTACTTTTTATTTTCTGGATCTAAAAATTACTTCTACTTTTATTTCTCAGGGCGTTATTCGTCTATTTAACTTCGTTGAAAGTAATGAAAATATCAATTATTTCTTGAAAAAAATCTATTGTTTTCAAAATATGCTGAGTTTGTGTGGGTTGATTACTATTGCTGGATGGTAATCTGGCACAAATTATTTAAAGGAGCTGAAAATTCAACATATCGTATTTATATTCTAACAATGGAAATTAATACAAGAATGCGCTTTAAACATTCATGAACAATGAGTTGTTGATTCTTTTTGTTACATTGGACACTTAAATTTAATTTCTCACATATTGTTGGAAGAAATAAATTTAATTTCTTAAATTGAATGGTTCGTGTTGGAAATAATTTATTTGATTACCGCGGAAATAAAGGAGACATATAAGCTAATAGGATTATTGGAAAAACATTCAGATTATACTTTTCTTCTTGATTGCGAAAGTCTAGTTTTTTCGTGTTTCTGATGAAATTTGTTCTCCTGACGCTAAAGCGGAATAATGATTGTATGGGGAGTTTGGAGGCCCAATATAGTTGTAAATAATTTGTTAATAGTAATTTATGTACATAACTGACACGTAGAAATTACTATAAATATAACAGAAAGACACCGCTATTCCAATCTTCTCAAACTTCTGGATTAAAATTCACTACAGTTCTGATTTATTGATAGATGAATTATTCAGCACACTTTTTTTTTTTTAAAAAAAAATACCATTCAAATGCACTTCATCTGTGAACTGTGCTAAATAGAATTTTTTCATTTTCTTGACTTTATCTTTTGTCACTAAAAATAGTCCTTCTCACTTAAAACCATTATCATGTTGAGTTGATAAACGGTAATGTAAATATAAAAGGTAATTGCAATATTTTATGTGTTGCTTTAAATATGAAATGTACCAAAAAGTGTTTTTATTATAAAATGGCCTTTTTAAAATTCACGAGTTTTAGATTTACATAATGCAAAAATATTGTAGACAAATGCCTTCTACAGTTTTTATTATAATAACTGTTACAATTTTTCCTCCTAGGGTAGGGTTGGGAAAGTGATCCTACTTAGAATAGAAATACATATATGATCATTGGATATCACTAAATTTTAAAAATTAAATGTGAAATTCGAAGACTTTTTATGTGTTGTTCTGTATTCCACATAACTGTTCATTATTAACAAATGTCGTACATACTCCAATTTAAGAAAAAAATTACGATTCCCTATAAAACAACCCAATGATTACTTTCCTCAAATTGCCAATCTTGATGAAGAAACCGGTTCAAAAGATTAAAAATAAATAAAGACTACACTAACATACAAAATTTGTCTTGGAAAATTTTGAAAGACGTTCAAAGACATGTTTTTGAAATTCACAAATGAAGCTATTGCGTTTGAATCCTTTCATTTTACTGCTATTCGAAATTAGCAGTTTACTCTGTTACGGCCCTACTACCATAATTTAAGAGGTCATCAGAATTTATTATATTTAAGTTGATTCAGCCACTTAAAAAAATAATATATATATAAGAACTTTTGTATGTAATATTTAAGAGAAAAATTCTTCAAACTGTTTAAAACGTGACTTTACAAATAAAATAGCAAGTGAGAGTGCTTCGAAACTAAGTTCTCTCGTATTACCTAAACAAGTAACCTCTCATCTCTTTTAGTACTCTTTTAGTGCCCTTCCGTATTACTCAACATAACTTAAGCAAACAGAAGCACGTCAGCTGATAGCTAATGAGAAGAAAATGGCATGTTTGATTGCTTTTGAAACAAGATAATAACAAACAAACACGAATATTTTATTTAAAAAATTAAAGAGACATGTGTTGAAATGAAATATGAATGTGTGTGGTCATCATCATCAGAAAAAAAAAAAGATCTGTCAGTTTATTTTATTTTATTTTTCAAAAGGGCATGACCTTTCCAAACTGTATTATCAGCATTCTACATTGATTCATGCCTTATCTAATCATTCTTTCTTTCAGATAGTTCCTTTACTTTCTAGATGTTTGTTGTGTAAATTTTACAACATTTATGAGTCAATTTAAGAAGAATTTTTCATCGCCGGTTTAGCACACTGTGAATTAATTCCTTGAATGATACAGTAATGAATGGAATCATAACTTTGAAAGAATAAAATATTGTGGGACAAAAAATGGGAAATAATTTTTAATTCATTGATTTTCGAATTCTTTTTTAAGGGAAAAAAAAGAGAAGTGTTACATGTGTATCTGATGAAAATGTAACTTAATATCGCACGCATTCCTTATTATCAAGAAACGTACAGAACAATTCAGGGGATATGTATATTGTTTAGGTATGAATCCTATTCCATAACATTTTGAATCAGTGTACGTTCTAGATTTTTATTCCTAGAAAGCAGTAGAGCAGTAGTTGATGTTGTAGTATTAGTTTCGGTTATAAGCATGAGATGATGAATGAGAATGAAAATTTCAAGATTTTAATTCAACATCACATTTTTTCAGCACCATTTGATATGAAATGAAACAGAATTATTTCGATATTCAACTTCGAGTTATATTATTTAATTGAAATCAAAAATTTATTTATTGGTAAATCTAAAATTTATGAAACGAGATTTAGCTAGAAAAAAGGTACTAAAATAAATTCTTTTTCTTTTTTTTTTCAACGATTTTTATATAAGCCAAATTATCCTTTAAAATTTAATGCTTTTAACTATGTAGCAGTTAAATATATATATATATATATATAAAACGAATTCTTTGAGGCTGATGATGATATATTTCAATATCAAATTCTTGTTTTATGAGTTATTATAAAAACGTTAGCTTAGAAATTTTTTTTTGGAATATATTTATTTCATAATTATGTTTTCTTAGTATAACAGTTTCTTTTTTCTAATTTTGATTAAAATTTTGGAAGTCGAGGCTCATTATTTTTTTATGAAATCAATCAATTATTCAATGAAGTTATTTAGCTGCCATTATACGTAAACATCGCCATTTTGGATATTTAATTTGTGCAGATCACTAGTAATTTGATGGTTGGGAGTTTTGTCGGTCTTTTTGAGTTAAGTAATTTTTAAAAACTGCATAAGTATGTATACTTTTAACGGATTACTTTAATTTGTCAAATGTGAATTTGATTCCTTAATTTTTCTTTCCTTAAATTTATTGTTTTAGAATGACTTTATCCCTTATCTTTGATTTTACTGTCTTGATTCTTTTTCTTGAGATATACTTTGTATGTCTTGGTAAGATTTTTGATATTTGGAACTTCGTTGCAATTTTTTAAATGACTGGTTTTATTTTTAACTATTTATATGTTTAATACGTATTCTTGAACATTTTAATATTTTATTTGCAGCTATTTAAAGACTTTTTTTTTTAAAAAAAAAATATTGTAATATTTTGGAATCTTTAAATTTCAGAAAATCTATTTTTAACTTTAATGCTTTATTAAATTTTAGATTTGATTCTACAATCTATTTTAATTTTGTAATAACTGCAATTTTTACTAGTTTTAATGTTAATTTTAATTTTGTTTATTTTAAATGTAATTTTGTATTTATTACAAATTTTTACTCACGCACGCGCACACACACATATATAAATATATATATCGTAAGAAGTGCATTATCAGGAGTGAATTTAAAATTAAATTCAATCTAAAATAAGAGGGTTGCTACTGTCGGCATTTTTTAATATACTTATATATTCTTATTATAATATAGAATGTAATAGTTTTAGGAGAAAAGCTGAATTAGATACAATCTAAACGAAATATTATATTTCTAATTAAAATAAATTGTTCTGCGGCCACATAATAAGCAAAGTGAGATTGCCCTCTATATATGACAAGTGATAGCATCAACAGTTTCAAGACACAGTGCTGAATCATATAGAGTTAAATGAATCACAAGAAAGCTTGTTTATGAGTTCGTTGTGTCACACTTGTTATGTTTCTTTCCTCTTTTTTTTTTTTTTGTTTTTCTCCAGTGATATTTTTTCTTTCTTCTGCGAGGTCCTCAAAGAACAATACTAACAGTATTTGTCACCCATCGTTGACGATATGCTACCATGTGTTCTCATATACATTTCTTTTCCTCTTAGATTTTTATTTATTGTTGAAGGATTTTTAACATTCTTAATTCCTTAAACACATATCTTCATTGTACAAACATGTTTCTTTATTCCATTTTTTTTTGCCATTGATTTTGCTTTGTATATTCAAAGAACAAAAAGTCAAGCTATTTTAAAAATATATTTGGTATAATATTTATTTTGGTCATTAATGAAGTTTTCTTTATCTGTTCCAGGAAATATTAATTGTGAAACGAATAATTTTTATGAGCATTGGATAAGTTTATCGTTTGGTGTTTGAAATAAAATTTTAGAAAACTAAAAAAGTGCAATACACACAACACAACACAACACACACACACACACACACACACACACACACACATATTGTTCCATTAATGATGCATACGAATATTTATTTTCATTCGGAGATGTATTTAGAGAATTATGTTGAAAACTGAAATTTATTTGCAAAGATATATCAGGCGTGTAGCCTTATGGATATCCAGTAAGCTGTTCCTTAATTACGAGATCGAATCCATGATCGTAAAATAAAATAGCTGTTAAGTCGAATTACTCTCATTAAATTGCAGTTGCTGAATTGAAATAGCTGTCAACTTTGCTCAACCGAAATAATAACTATATCCGCATAATTATGCGTCTTTTTTTTTTTTATTAACAGAATAGATTAGGGGCTCATAGCAAAATTTCAAAAAAACCCATGGCGTTGAAAGACAATAAACAGACTCGTGGTTTCAATATTAGTTTATATTTAACTAAACCTTCATTTTTCTTCTTATCATAAATGTACATTGCGAGTTAAACGTATCTTTAGGTGAATCTATCATCTACACTTCCAAATTAATATTCTTAGTTAAGATGAACATCCTTGTTTTGGTATACTTTTAAGAAATAATAATTTTAACTGAGAGAGAGATTTCTTATTTTTGATTCATGTTTATGGATTATTATTATGTTGGATATTATCTATAATTTATAAGTGTATTATTACTTTATTCTGGTGAAAGAACATATATTTCTGTACATTTTTTTTTGTTAAAGTATAAGTATACCAATGCAACTAATTAAATTTCTAATTTTTATTTAGATATGAACTATGTTCGTATGAAGGGGTATTGTAAAGTTTTAATTACTTCTAAGAAATAGCCGAGATTTCTTGATAAAATTTATTTTGCGTATTAATTGATCCTTATGTATATAATGTTGCGAATGGCAGGATTTTATGTTGATTTGTTTGGTATCGGGAAGTTCAGATTAAGCATTCGGCAGTACCGTAAAGTTTTAATTACTATCTCGGGGTATCGTAACGTTATAATTATAACTAAAAACAATATCGAGACAGAAACTTAATTTTTCTTTATTATTTCTAAGATTTCTCTCCATAGTCACCATTCTGAGTTAAAGATTTCTCCCAGTGTTTCTTGACTTTTCGAAGGTCGTGTTTGTAGAAGTCAGCAGATTTAAATCTTTATCTTCTCCATACTGCAGGTTATTTCATGCTACAGCTTCCTGAAGCCAAACAAATCAACATTAATAGCTGCCATTCGCAACAATATGTGCATAAGGATTAATTAATACGCAGAATAAATTCTATATAGATATTCTATCAGACATCTCGATTCTATCTCGGACCTAATTTCTTAATTATAATTAAAATTTTACGATACCTTCTCGTACATAAACATAAAATGAAGGGTGCATGAAAAAGAAAATCCACCAGGGAACTGTATTGGGAAAAGAGTCGATGGAACAAGAAATATTTTGTTCATTTATGATCGTAGCGTTGAGATGCAATAGACCAGTAATTTTTCCTAAGTGTGATAGGTTTTGGAGGCAAGCGGAAACCTCTTTTGTGGGGAGAGTAATCCGGAAAAGAAAAAAATATCAATACAAAAAAAAAAAAAAAAAAAAAAAAAAAACACCTCCCTATGCATATTATTTGTGACAAATGTCAATGCCATCTTGGGAATTCGCAAGATCTTTGTTTTTTCCGGCTGATAGGTAGGACGATGAAGAAATTTTGAGAACTATTTCAGTTACTCAGCGTTTCCCAAACTTTTTGTCCATTGACCCTGTTATTTTCAAAATTCATTCTCTTGGTCCATTAAAAAATTATTGATTATTTTGATATTTCCTGGCAACATAAAACTCTATTTTCGTGTCAATATAATGCTCGTGCACATTAGAAACTGGTTGTATGGAAACTATTACAGAAAAATAATTGAAAAAAATTCAAAAAAAATCAATTTTTGAGAAATGTAACATCGTCTCTTGCTAATAGAAAACTTTATATGACAGCGTAACCGTGTGGTCATAGTCGCGAATTCATAGCCGGTGTTGTTTCCGTCGAGTCGGAGGTTTGATCCCTGATGCCACTAAAGACCCGCCATATATCAGAGCTGATGCACGTTAAATATGTCGAGGCTCCAAATCGGCGTGTTGTGGAAGAGAGGGAGGTGCCAGTCCAGGTGTTGTTCTCGTCACTTGACCGAGACTAAAATTACGAGATCTGTCCCCAATAGTCCTCACTTTCAAATGCGAGGTTAATAAAGAATAAATAAATAACTTCACGTTTGAAGGAAAAGACGGTAACTTCGCTTCCCCCCTCCAATCCGTTTCCATATTTATTCTTAGAGATAACCAGGGTTGGAATCCGACTTTACTCTCATAGTCGTGATAAAAGGCATTAGAAACATTACAGTTTCTTCCGCTAAAATTTAGTAGTGTTGACGACATGTCAGCCAAAAATTTATATCTTACCTTCTCATCATGATCCCGAGGTACTCTAGCGATCTTTTTCTTTCCCAAGGGATCTACTGTCTTTAGTAAACAAGGGTGGCGCACCCGCGAGATATCCTAGCGATCCTTTACTGTTTTCAACTCTTCTTCTTGTCCATCAGTTTTCCTTTCTTCCTCTTTTTTTTTTAACGTCTAAATCATAGATCCACATTTTTGGGCTCACATAGCCAGTTTTCTCGTGCGCGCCATAAACTTCTATTTTCACTCACTCACTCGGATCCTACGTTAAATGTAAACGGGTTCCTTATTCAGTGGTTATTCCATTGTTATTGACTGAGGGAAATCATTCCTTTAAGATTAGTCTGCAGGCCCATCAAATGTTCCTGGATAGGAGCTTAAATCTCATCCAGCAATGAATTCCCTTTATACTCATTTTACAATGTTGTTAGCCTTATAAAAGCTTTGTAATTATAAACTTCCGCACGAGTGACAACATATTAAGTTTTTTTTGTAGAAGCTACATCCTTCACCTGCTCTTTAAAAACTGTATAACATTGTTACCGTTAAAGGTTTTATTTAAATTTCTCAAAAAATCAAAAATATCCTGAAGATATTCCACATCGTGTTGCGATTATGATATCATGAAGTGAAGACGATGCGAACCGACAAGTTTTTTTCGTGAACCGTAACGTAAACAGGACTGAACATTAGATCGGGCACTTACTTTAATTGGAGGGGCGAGATAAAATATAGTCCTAAATATATTTCTTTAATTTCTAGAGCAATTAGGAACTAAATTTTATTCATGAATATTATCACACGGTTTATTCATTCAATAGAGAGAGAAAATACATTTCTATTATACATATTAAATAACTTTTGTATAAAATTTACAATATTACAATTTGTTGCGTTTGTTATTAAAATTGGGTAGGTCGAACCATTGCAATAAAAGAATACGAAATAACATTATTTGATTTTGCCTTCTGAAAGAATTCTAATTGGTAACAACGAATTACTTTCCTTCTTACATGGCCCTGCGTTTCAATTGAACTTTCTAATCTAAATAAGTTATTCTCTCTTATTGTTAGTCATATAGATAAGAATAGAACAATCTCGTTTGCTTGAAAATTACTTTATAGAATGTTTAGCTTTATATGTTATTATATATTTATATTAATAAATTTTTAATTAATTTCTTATAAAATAATAATACTATAATAATATTGTAATAATATTACTATTATTATAATATTGAAATGTTACTTTGTACCAGAGTATTTTTAAACGAAAGAGTTCACGAAATATATTATGGTAGTCTGTCGAGAAATGAAAAAATGAAAATTAAAAAGGATAAATAAAGGAATCTCATCAGTTCAGGCAAACATTTTTCCAGTACAGGCACTGCCTGATCTGGTCCCCATCTGACTACGGGACTGACCCGGTACCGGATAACGACTCATGAAATGGGAAACCCTGCAATAAATCCTCTAAGACAGAGGTCTTCAAACTGGGTTCCCTAGAACTTTGACAAGGGTTCCGCGACTGATCACTGTTTGCTTAATCAAAGCGTCAAAATTTAGTAAAATTTTAATTTTTATAAAAGATCGAATTCTTAAAGGCAGTTTGTTTGTAAAAATAAATACATATAAATATTTTATGGATAAAATAGAAGTTGAAATTTCGTAAAATTCACTTAAGTTCAAATATATTAATCGAGACGCATTAGGTCATATATGAGTCTCCGTTCTTTGGCTCAGTCGATATATCTCAAATTGATATATCGACCACACTCAGATGAAACTAAAATTTAGTCATGTTGATATTATGAATTTTTGGATTGACATCAGAAAAGAAAATCTTGGAAATTGCCAAAAGAGCTGTGAAACATCTAATGCCGTTTGTTTCAATCTATGTATGCGAAAAATATTTCTATTTGTGTGCTGCGACAAAAACAAATTACAGAAAAATATTGGATGCTGAAAAGGACATAAGGGTTCAGAATTCTAGAATTATTCCAGACATAAAAATACTTTGCATAATAAACAATCACAGCAAGACGTTAATTTTTTTTTTCTTTTTAGTAATTTGTTATAATTTAAAGTATCGTTGCTTTTGTTTACTATGTATTGAATATATTTTAGGGGGGGGGAAATAATATACCCTTTATTTACCGTACCATTCATTATCTTAATAAGATGTTTCTATTGAGATAAAATACAGATGAAATAATAATTGTGTAACTCTGAGTAGGATAAAGTTTTGATATTCTATTTTTTCAGCTCTTTTATCGAAGGGTTTCCTTCAAGAAAACGATAAGCTTAAAAGGTTGAATACCACTGATCTAAGACATTGAATTGGATGTAGACATTTCGGATAAAGTTGCCGTAAAAATTACGATTACATTTTCAGCCGAAAGAACGGCAAAGCTATGGGACTTCTACTGTAAATGCGAATAACAATTCTCAACCAGACATATTTTCAACCAAACATATTTAATCGATTGTACTAGTTAACAGATTTTATATTTTCATTTTTTGCGTGTTTCTATATGTATATATATGTGTGTGTGTGTGTAGTTTTGAAGGGTTTTTGAGACTGGAAATATAATTGTTTTTTTTTTTTTTTTTTTTTTTTTACATTTTTTAAAGAAGGAAATAAAGTATCAAGGTACTGCGAAAATTTTTTAACTTTGTGGAAATACATACGAATATTTTTCAATACCGCTTGAAAAGGGTGTTATTTTTGTATAAATTATTAATTTCAAGTAATTACCATTTCCTTTTGACAAGAGTTTTATTCGAAATCTCGTGACAATTTTACGTTTTAAAGAGAGCCGTTTAATTTACACGTATATATAATCACAATTATTCAATAACAGAAGGCTATTAATATTATTTTTTAACAATTTTTTAAGAAAACATTATATAATTTACATGTAACAAATTTTATTTTCAACCCGACAATTTAAATAAAGACTTTAATTGATCTGAATTTAAGTTAAAAGCTTTATCATATTCTTAAATCAGACTTGAGTAACTAACTACGAAAAACGCATTTCTCTTTTAAAAAAAATCTCTAACTAGTATTACAAATTTAAAATGTACTTCTCACTAAATCAGATTTAAATAAAATAAATTATTCTTTCTTTTTTCCTGTTAATAAAGAGCTCATTAAAAGAGAAATTCATTATACAATTAACTAATTTATATTATAGCAAAATGAATCATAAAGAATAAATATTGCGAAAGCTTGAAACGTCATACCAAGGTGCAATCGTACTGTTTCGAAATAGTTTCTTACTTTATCATAACTTCCTTTTAAAACAAGTCAATTCTTTCCAACACAATTTAGTGACGTAAAGAAAATATTTTAAAAGTGTTCGCAAACGTGAAAGCAGATGAGCGACTTCTCGTTGTAAATGAGCGAGTGAGCATCTTATTTTCTCCTGCATTTCCTGAGAGAAAATGCAATTTTTGTCAGTCCCTTTAAAAAAGTTTGAAGCGCATGCGTTACCACTTCGCACTTAATGGGACTTTGGCGACAAAAAGTTTTCGCTTGGCGAACGATGGCGAGCTGAATAAATTACGAAATGCTTCAGAATCATACAGCTGAGGGATATGGCTAATTCTATACGAATTTGTAATTGCAATGATTTTACAGAAATTTATTTGCGCGAATTGTCTTGAATTTAATTTTAGGAGGTTAAAATTTTTGAAATAAACTAATTGCTTGATAAGTACGGATTTAAATTTCAATTGTTAGACTTCGGTTAAAATATTTTTTAAATAAATAAGGAATATAATTTTGCCTTTGATATTTTCAACTATATTGCTACATAAAATAAATTTTGGAGTGTATTGTTCGAATCAAAATTTATGGTGATTTTTAAAGCTATAATGTAGTAAAATTAGAGATTTTTTTTTATCATTTGCATATATATATATATATATATGTGTGTGTGTGTGTGTGTGTTAATATCTAAGACGACACTGAGAAATTTTGTAGTTAAATTTTATTTTTTGTTTTTGTTTTTCTTACGTTTTCAGACAATTGTGGCAAGTTTATGTAACATCAAAATCAAAACGATACAAAAGGATTAATCATTAAGTAGATTCGAGAGCAGTGCACAAAGTGCCTCTTGTTGTTACCCTTTGTGTCCTGCCATTTGTGAAACGGCACCAAAACAAATTTGAGGTTATTTTTTATTGCCACCGCGTTGAGTTGCCGTCGTCATTTTGAATCGAGTTGTCTCTGTCGACGAGATGATCGAAACAAAGAAACAAGAAGGCGAAGATGATCTCATTAGCCGAAAACGTTATTATGAGGATTTTTTGGTCTTCGAAGGGTGTCGTACTCCTGGACTATTAAGAAAAAGGAAAATTGATAAAAGGACAATACTACTAGGAGCTTCTTAAATCCCATATCCCATAATACCCTTTTACCACTTCCAACACGTATACTTTTTGAACCGTGCTCGTAAATAAAATCGTAACATCAAATGAAATAAAAACTGAAACATGAAATAAAATTATTTGTAAATGTAATTATTGCATTAATAGCTTTTTGGTAAACATAGAATGATTATTTTTGGTCAACCATTTACAACAATTATCCAGCTTCTCCTGCGAATGGGCTGTTATTGCAAGAGATGATATAAGATCATAATAAAATGCAAGCTTAAGTCACTGATGAGAAGAAACAGCACCTCTAATGAATTAAATAAAAAAAAAATTACGATTGCAACACAGCTGTTACAATTACATATACCTATGATTTTTAATATCTAATTTTTGACCAAACTTATATTGCTTTAACTTTTCTTCAAATCAAAATGCTTCCAATGATTCCGAATGCTGAAGTCGCTGACAGACCGAGTCGTTTTATGAACCAGTTTATGTAACCAGGCCAGTATCTTTCCAAAGTTGTCTGCGGCGCCTAGATATCCTTTTAAAACCCGTGTTCTGCGTCGTTGTGAAATAGTTATGCACGATAATTTTTTCCCGTTTGGAGCTGGCATTCTTTCGATCGCCTCTAGCTTAAGTAGATGTGATGACTGAAACTAAACGTGTCAATTCATTTGCTGTCATTAAAAATGCTTTCGTCTTGTGTTAAAAAACAAGGCCCTGACTAACAACACATTTTAAGACAGAATAATATTATCATAATAACAGAAATTTCTTTGATCTTACATAACGCGTCCACTTACCCCTCCTCAAAATGGAATAGCTGTCAATTTTTAGGTAAGAGTCATTAAATATGACCATTTATTTCCCCCTCGAAATAGGACATTTGTTAATTTTTTCGGTAATAGTTATTAATGTAATCATTTATTTTTTCCTCAAAAAGGATATGTTAATTTTTAGAGGTAATAGCTATTAAAATCATTTGTTTTTCTTAAAAATGAGATATCCGTCAATTTTTAGGTAATGGTTATTAATGTGATCATTTATTTTCTCTCAAAACGGACATATACTAATTTTTCGATGACGTATGTGTATTAAAGTATATTTCTTCATAGTTTTTATTTATTAAATATAAGAACAGGAAAAACCACGTGAAAGGAAATAATTTAATAATCTTACATTTTACTGAAGAATGAATACACTCTTTACAGGATTTAATTAAAATTTACTTTGTTAACTAACATAGCCCTAAGAACAGTGACAGCGTTTTTTTACCCCTCCACAACTTATTCACGAGAAAATTCCTACGGTGCATTAGGACTTTTTTTTTTTTTTTTGAAACTGTTGTAATGGTTTTCTCTTTTTCTGAAAACGTACATTTCGGAGTCCCGAATTTGTGCTTGAGGTAAACGGAAAAGACGATGGTTCCATTCAAAATGGGACGTATGGTTCCATTAGTCATCTATACATTTTATCTTAGTACGTCTTGAAAAATATAAAAATATATTCGATAAATGTGCATTTTTTACTGTGATATTAAAGTAAAAAATAAAAATACCTATTTATCATTATGGCAAAGGATGTGAAATATGAAAACTACTTAATGAAAATTAATCAGAAAAGAGGAATATTTTCACTCTTCTTTTCCTTTTATAATTATTTTCCACATTAAGCATAAACGATAAAATATTGGCTTGAAAGGGAATTTAAATTTTAATTGCTTTAAATGTGTTGAACGCTACAATTGTCCATTAAGTAAAAAAATAATGAATAAACAATATTCTAATTTATTTTGAAAATTATTGTTTTATTTTGTTATCATTTTGATGTCAGAAAAGAATAAATAAATAAATAAATTTTCCGAATTGGAAATATTTTTCGGTTATCTAATATTTATATAAGTTTAACTCACACGAAGACGCTGGTTAATTTGTTTTGATAAGCTATGTGGAGGCTAGTGACGATCCGTCTCTTTGTTTTAATCCACTATCGCGTTACGAGGAAGACACCTCAATTTACTACCTAACTCTCCTAATTTCCACAAAAACCCTTGTGTTGCTTCCAGTGCGACGTTAATAAAACCAACCAACCACATTAATTTCCACATTACTTCACATGTGTATTTAGCAGATTGGTTCTAGCACACGCATGCACGCACACACATTAAGCAATTACTATTATTCTTCACGACAAATTTATGTTGGAATCAGGACACAACTCGACCGGACATAGTCAAAAATGGAGCTCATTATTGAAGTTTTTGATCTTTAATGCGGCAGCGGCAGCCGAGTTCTCATGGTCACGAGCTCATGATCAACGTTGTTTTTGTCGAGTCGTAGGTTCGAATCCTGATGCCGCTACCCGTCATGTATGGAGCTGATACACGTTAAATCAAATTTCTTTCATTGGGTTGGTGTGAAGTTTGGAGAGTGAAATGTCAGTTCAGGTGTTGTCCTCGTTATTATGAACGAGGTTCAAAATTACGAGATTTGTCGCCGATAGCCGTCGTATTGCTCCTAACAACGATGTTTATGAACAATCAATTATTCAAATATCATCTTTAATAAAAAAAAATCATGGTATTACAAAGGCTGAGTAATGATTCAAGGCTCATTACTATTTAAGACCAGTAGTAGAGTTCCGATTATTTAACTACTGGTTCACTGATGTTATGATTATTTTAAGTGCAAAATATGTCTTTGTCCATCTGAAAGAGAGCCCCTATTAATTACTGTTATCATTTTAACTGTAGCGGAAAATGATGCACATTAAATCTGGTAAAGGTCCCACGTCCTCCCATTGGCGTGGTGTGGAAGTTCGGAGAGAGAGTTGTCAGCTCAGGTGTTGTCCTCATTACTTGACTGAGGCTCAGAATCATGAGGTTCGTTGCCAATATCCCTCGTGTTGCTCCTCAGTACGACGTTAACAAACAAACACACCACCATTTTAACAATAAGGTCTCTCTGAATTCAATAAAAGAACCGATTCCGGCGAATCTTAGACACACATTTTCGAAGAAGTTATTGTGGAATATGGGATTATATATTAAGAACCGTATCTTCAAAATAAGAATCGTCTCATAGCACAGTGTGGAAGTTAGGGGAACATTGTACCAGCTTATGTCTGCGTTTTAAAAGAATGGGGTCGTTATGGGACTCTTAAAACGTTACACATATGGCGGAGAAAATTTGTTTTTCCATTTAAATTAAAATAATACTTTTGTTTATTAATTTTTAAGGTAAATACAATTAAGATTTTAAAAAAAAATAGTAATAAATAAATAAATGATATGAAAGGTGCATTTACGCATGAGAAGGAACTCTTTTTTTTCTTTCCAACTTACTCAATCATAGGAATAAGACACGCTTTTGACAGATAAAAATGTCACTAACGGATTTAATAGACTCTCATCTCAGTCCAACTCATCAAAGAAAAAAAAAATGATTCTTGCCTTGCAAAAAGACACCGACTTTTGCTAATGGTCCTATCAACGAAGGGGGAAAAAAGAAGTCATAAATTACTCTTGTAAGAATGTTTTGCCTGTAGTAAAAATCACAGCTTTCTAAAATGTAATGATTATACTAAACGAACCCGTTCATAAAAGTAAGTAAGCTTAAATTTATAACGATGTGGTTTTTTTTTTCCATTATATATTTCGTTTTTTTATATGATAAAGAGAGAGTTTATTATGATTCTACATAAATCTGCACTTTTAACTTACGAGTATTAATATTTATCATCGACTTTTCACTGAGTAAAAATAAATTCCCGTAAAATACTACGTAAATAGTTTATCATGCTTTAAATTTAGCTGATAAAGTGGAAAGTAAAGGAATAAATCGAAATATAAGTACAAAAAGTTGTTTCCTCTTTAGTTTAAAACTTAAGACTTCATTTATTAATAATACTTTTAATTGTAATCAAAAATTTAAATTTCAGCTTTCAGAGAAATGCAGTTATGGGCATAAAAATGCGAACAATTCTCAAAAGTTCGATCGTTTTAATAGTTATTTATTCCGATTATTTTGGAAATAATTCCACTCCCTTCCTGGATAAACATTACTATTTAGCAACAGATGACAAATATTGCTGCATGGATTTTTCAATAGAATTCTAGAAGATTGTATGGGGTCAACGAGAGAGCGAATATCGAGACTAGAATCGATGAATAAACACGAACTTTTAAATTTGTTATCGAATCAATTGAAAATTTCGTTTGTGACTTCAATATTCTAATCTAGTTCATTGCAATCATACAAATGGAGAAAATATTATAACAGAAGAATACACACACACACACACACACACACACAAAAGATTAAAACTGTCTCTTGTTGTGGAATATATTGAGCTGATCAAGTTATTGAGGTTAAATTAATAAAATAAATTTATATTGGGAGCCACACTGTCAAAACCAGTGCGGGCAATTGGGAATGAGTAATGTAGAGAGCAGGAGGGCTGCAAAAATTTGCAGAAAACAAAAAATAACAGGGATAAGGGGGATTTATAATGTCAATAGACATACACGAGTAAAATTTAAAAATTCAGCAACCAAATGGTGTTTTTATCACTTTCTGAGTGACTTTGGGGAAAGAAGTAAAAATTAATAATTTGCACCCACTTTATTGCTGTTCAATTTAAATATTAGTGTGTAGTTTCTTTTTGAATTATTAATTAATTAATCCTATACAAGATAACTTTCATCATAAGTACAATATTACAAATGCATTACTATTAAATAGCAATATTTCGAGAAATTGATAAGTGGTAATTTTATTAAAAAATGGAATAGCTTGTTTAAACTAAACATAAAAAAAGAAAATTTGTCATAATGCGTCATGGGGCTTCACAAAACAAGTAGCTGCGACATTCGAGGCTAACAACTGTACTGAGATGCATGGCATTTAATTTTGGGCATATTTCCACTGAGCAAATTTTTAAATGATGAAGGAAATGAAATGAAAGATAATTAGGTGAAAGAGATAAGACAACAACGTTTATACAAATGTTTTGTCTATAATTTCTAGTTTTAAGTGGCTAAAATAAAAATTCAATTTCTTCCAAAAAAAAAAAAAAAAAAAAAAAAAAAAAACCCCCATCTCCCCAGTCGCCGCCACAGGTCAAAATATAGTTTACTAAGAATACAACGAGATTGATCTTTCACTAAATATAGATTCAGTTAATATTGCAGATGTTCTTTAAAAAAGGGAAATCGAGTGAGCAGTATCATTTATGCCTTTTTTCAAAAAGAAATTAGACACTGCTCACCTTGAACTGTTATTGTATTTTAGAGATGTATATATGTATTTTTTTTAAACCTGATCTCTAAAGTTCTTTTTTGATAAAGAAATATGCCTATAAGTAACTTTAGTAAAAAGTTCTAACCGTTTTATAACAATGTTATACATTTTTTTTTGTTTCGGTTCTTAATTTTTTTAGTGATGTATAAATTATTAATGATTATTTACATTCATTAATTATTTTTCAATTAAATATTCTAATATTACCACTCTATTTGAAAAAAAAAAACGTGAAAAAAATACTATTACATACATAAATAATATATTTGTATTTATTAATTTTAGAGAAAAATTTGATGATATTTCCTTAATCATATACTTAATAGTTGGCTAGAGCAGGCAAGTTTTTTTTTTTTTGCAAGAATTCGCTTCCAAACGCACCAATTAGATGTAATAAAAGTAATATCCGGAAAATTTCTATCTTTAGCAATGCTTTATCTGAATGGAGCCAAATTAGCTATAAGTAACTACATCTGGTACACCTCACATAAATGGCAACCTCATCTACGCGGCGGTGTGTGTGGACTAATTCTTCTCTCTCCGTCCATGGGCTTTGGGTTGCGTTTTGTGCTGGGAGAAACCTGTTGCATTTACTCTGCGCGTTAACGAATAACGCATTCCACGTTTATGTAGTGAACTTAGTGACTGAGACACATATTTAGCATCATTGATTCATTCTGTTTTATCGTGATGGAATTTACGGGACGTGTTGCGATTTATCTACCCATCACTCGTTGAAACACTCGAAAGGAGTATTGTGGTGAATTGTTTCCTGATTCGGCTCTTCGTGATAAACAAAATCGTCTGTTTTATTAAGGACGATCTTGTGTGTGTTCTTTTACCTGTTCCATTGGGGAATTATGCAGAACAACAAAGGGAGCGGTGAAGACGAAAAAACCGAGCCCAAAGAAAACGACAAGTGGATGGAGAACAATGATCATGACAAGGACTTGGAAATGACTCCTAAAAATTCGAGACTGGACGATCTTAGGGGCAGGGCTAAAAAATTCGCCTCCAATCGCTATCATCTCATCATCGTATTATTATGCATTATACTCTTCATTTTATTCCTTATTGTGATTGTGTTATCTGTCCAACTGGGCACCTATTCGTGTCCAGTCAGTGTGGAATGTCGAACTGCCGAATGTCTGGCCAGTGCGGCTGCTGTTGTCGAACGGTCAGACGTTTCCATTGACCCTTGCAACGATTTCTGGGCTTACAGCTGCAATGGATGGAAAGCTAGGAATTCTTTACCTAAAAACAGAGGATCTTTTTCTGTTAGTGACCAATTAAAACAGAATGTACATTCGAAAATTCGACAATTAATTGATCTAGTTCCTCACGATTCTGACACTGCATCTCCAGCCCGGAAAGTTAGAAGCTTTTATGATTCTTGTCGCGATTTGAAAGAGATAGAGCATTGGGTGCCGACTAAAATTAAACAAGCCATTCATGAAATCGGGGGTTGGGCTATCATTAACGATTCACCTTCGCATCAGTGGAAGAGAAATGATGTGCTGAAAATGTTGCAAGTCACTTATGGTGTGGAGGCATTTTTTAAGGTGTTAGTAGAAGCTGATGATACAAGTCCTATGAGAAATATTATCAAGGTTAGTGAAAGTTTGTTAGACATTTTTTCTATCATTAATAAAATGTATAATTTTATTTGCAACCATATAATGAAACAATAAAACTATCAAGTACAGTAATTTTGGAATAAATATCATCGATGTGATTAATAAATGTAAAATTAGTATCAACAAATAATTAAAGATTTTATAAGAAAATTTCAAAGAATATGTATTTTAATCAATATTTTATGCAATCAAATCTAATTAAATATTTTACACGAGTTAAAAAAATGTGATTTTTATAAATTGATATTAAAAGTATTTATGAATTTTACGTCAAATAATAATTCAATGACTAATATAAGAAATTTACAAAGTGTTAGAAAAAAATTAACGCTCAAGTTTTTGCTGAAATAATTGGTTATTTTAAATAATCGCGAACCTTTTTTTTTTTTCCTGATAAATTAAAAAAAAATTGCTAAAAACTAACAGTAAAATTAAATTTAGTATGTGAGGAAAATTATTTAGCTGAAAAATTATTGTAGATGTTCATGATAATTAGTATTTACTTTTTGATCACAAATATTAGTGTAAGAAGCAATCTTGATATCTTTTCCTTTTTTTTGCATAGTTTACACCCAGGCTATATATATATATATATATATATATATATAAACAATTAAAACAATTTGTGAAGTTATTTATAGATTTTTGAAATGAAATATGCAATTGAATATGGGGAAAAAAAAATTCAGTAGATTCTGGAGAGATGGGAAAAAGAGAATCATGTATATTGAATTTATCTGACGTTTTAGAAATAATTCAGGATGAAAAAAAATTAATTACTGATTTACTATAATTTTTAACTAAAAAGTGATATGTTGTTTTGATATAAAAATTGTGACTATCAGTGCGATTTGGACTTCGAAATAAGTTTCAAATGCATTTTCAGAGCTATAAGTTCTGGCATTTTTACGGCTGTATCATGTAGTTCCTGATTTACTTTTTCGTTTTTCGCGACATTGAATAAATTTGTGTTGAAGCAGACATAAATGGGTCGATTAAATTATCCTAGTAACTTGAAAAGGGCGGAAAAGTCAATTGAAGCAATCTGTTATGTTTAAATTATGTGTGTGCGTGTGCATTAGTGGGATATTGAAAATACAGTTCTTCGTAAAATATATCTACATTATATTACTGATGTATTCACCAAGTTTTATTAGTTTTATGAGGGATAAAGAACAGCAACAGATAGTTCCTTTGTTTTTTTAAGTACGGAAAATATGGATAGATGTTTACGTTCTGCGTTTCAAAATCGCTAGGCGCAGTGTTGATGCCAGTACGTGCGAATTTTTGTTGATTCTGCCATTATTTAATTGTTAAAATAATTATTTAGTATTTAAAATAAAAGAAAGAAACTTATGAAGTTCCATTATAGTGTATATATATATGGAAATAATATATATAAAACTCTATTAGAATATTTTATACCATGTAAACTCTTTTAAGTTTAAAAATTTACCTTTCAATAACTTCGAAAACACCTTCAATTATCGTTTGCTTTTAAAATATAAATATTGCTTGATTGTACTATACTTGAAAATAAAAGTATTTGATGAAATAATGTGCCTAGATTAATTGTACTCTTATTTCAGATTTAAAATTTAGCAGAAGTTACAAGTTATGAGTATTCATAATGCAAATCAATTATATGTGCAGAGGGCATTGTAAATTAAAATTCCACTACATTAAAGATGGATAACTTCATGAGAAGTGTATAATTGTTAGATGATTACACAACAATGTAATTATTTTTAAAACTGATCAAGCTATAAAACTGATCAATAAAATACTATTTAATATTTGCTGCAATGACTGTGGTCAAAGTGTGCTAATTTTTATAATTGGAGGTAAGCTAGAGCCTTTTTATTGTAAATGAATTCGAAATTACCATAATAAGGTTGAATCCTCTTTTAGCCCGCGACTGACAGGAAAATGGTCCCAAAAAGCACCGTAGATGCGCATAATCGGTAATTCTGGTAATGCAACCTTAATTAGACCCTCGGTAATTCTGGTAATGCAACCTTAATTAGACCCTTTTTTTAAAAAATGCAATCCTATTTTCAGCGTAATTAGATTTCATTTAATTTTTCGTGGCTAAGGCATGGATTGGAATAAGATTTTGCCCATTACAATTAAATAAGAATAACGAATTTCCATTAATAATTACTGGAATTATTATTTTTTTAAAAATAATTTCAATATTTTATGCATTTTAATGAAATACAAATAAATAGTTATGACTATTTGATCAAAACTGGATTAATTGAATTATTCAAATAAATTAAAATTTTGAAAACTTTTGGGTATGAGTTTAAATTTATTTGCCTCTAAAATTGTCTTTATTTTGAAACTATATTTAATTTAGTATTGCTTTTGTTAATTAACCATTATTATTATTTTTTTTTGGTTTCAGTACAAATGCTTTAAATGAATTAATATTATATTAAACATGATATGTAATAATTATATCACAAGCATGTACTTTTCTTTGATAATTAAATGTACTTATCAAACTCTGTTAAGAAAAAGATGACGAGGGAAAAAAATCCCTAATGATTTAAGGGTTCAAATCGGGAATAGGGTGTCCCCTAGGAGATTGGCGACAAAACTTGGCGACTTCCGATATAGGTTGCCAAACTTGCGTGACAAGCATTGAGTATACTTAGGTTTACCATGACCTAAATCGCCAATTATCGCTCCCAAAAGTCGTCAATCTCTTAGGGGACACCCTATTCCCGATTTGAACCGATTTAAGTTTTGATTAAGTTTCTTGTCATTCTGTAATGTGTAATTTCCTAAAAAAACATGGATGGGTAATGTGGTTATGCTATAGTTAAAAGGTTCAAGTAGATATTCTTTCTTTTTTTAAACATTTCAAATGGGTATTATTTAAAAATGAATATCAATTTTTTTGTAATTCTTTTGTTTATCAATTGTTGTTGTTTTCGTGTCTATGGACATCACAAAAAATATCAAGCACTATGGAACAATATTAATATCAAATGCCCCCCAAAGCATCCAAGACAGCGGCTGCCAGCTCTGGTGCCTCAGGGCCGTTTAAGGTATCCTAGATGAGGTGATAGAGTGGAATCAAGCCGAGTTTAAGTATTTTTGGTGCAACAGATGGGCATTCACAGAGATGTCTTGGCATAAGCTGGACTTCAAGGCAGTTCTTGCAAAAAAGATAGGATCTTGTTTTGTTTAGATGAATTTTCATGCCCTTACAGTGACCCATTTTCAGTCTAGTAATGGTGCTTGTTATAATCATGGGGCAGTCAAAGTCTGTTACCAGTGGTTTCTTGAAGTTTGGAGTCTATGTCTTGCCACTGCATTGGCATCTGCCAGCATGATGGTAGTATTAGATTGGATAAGGTTCCTTGCCTCTTTGGCTATTGAATCTGCACACTCATTCCCCTCAACGTCCACATGTGCAGGAATCCACTGCAGAATGCAGGATTTTCCCTTATGGTCCAATCTTTCTAAGAGGTTATTTATAGCAGAGGTGATGTTGGTTTCCCCATTTTTTTAGCTTGTAGTGCAGAATTTGAATCTGAAAAAATTACGAGACCCACTGTGGAGCCTAGCATCTGCAAGTCAGTTACATAAATGATGAGGGCTTCCTTTATTGCTAAGAGTTCTCTGGTGAAGTTGGACACAATCATGCCAGTATTGATTCTATGTTTGTGTATACTTCCAATTGGTGGGTAAAAAAGATTATGGCACCTCTTCTATCAAGGGATTTATCCGATGAGCCTTCAGTGTAGGCGACTGCCATGTTGTCCTTGGAGAGTAAATTAATGGTATCTAGGCCTTTTTGTTTGAGGACATTGAGGTCTTCTTTTTAGAGCTTCTTTTTTAGTAATAGATTCAATCAAAACCTGATGTTGCCTGGTGGCTTTTTTTTTGGAATGATTGGTTCTGGAAGATAGTTTAGGGAAGAGTGTGTCATTTGGATATTCCTTCTGATTTCTTTATCAAACTGGAGCATTGAGGGTTTATCAATTTTAAAATAAAATTGTATGTTATTGAATATTTTTGTCTGAAAAAATTTAACCATTTTCTGGAAATTGATTAATATGTCTAGCCACATAAAAATGAATTTTTCCACCCCCTAGCCACCCCTAGGAAAAACACCCATGATCTGAATTTTTTTTTTATGACCCAATAATGTTTACAGGGGATGGGAACATTATTTGTATCCTGCATTTTGTTATAATGTTTTAGGGTGTAATTTAATAAAGTGTAATTGTATTTTAACTTCGTGTCCATGAAAAGGTTAAAAGGATGTTTGGTACTATAATATATACTGTTACATATAATATTGCTAAAGATGCATTTTTCATTTATTTGAAATGAATTTTTTCTATTAAAATAGTAATTTGATTAACACAATGAAGTCAAAATAATAACAAAACAATTTAGGAATTTTAAGTTTATATGTTGAATAATGTTATGGTACTTTTCCATTTCGATGGCACAAGTGATAAAGTCGCCAAAAATGATACAACTGACGCTAAACGTAATATGTGTATACTGTACATTGTTGTCAATAAAATCTGCTTGATGAGATTTGCGCTGGAAAGTATCCCCCCCCCCAAGGGGAACAAAAAAATTCAGCTAGCATTATTTGAAATAATATTTCCCCCCACCTTTCCAAATGTTTTTTCATTTTGTCTATTTTCTTGATTGTACTGCAGGTTGAATTGTAAATATGTCGAATTGGTTAACACATATTAATCTTTTACAAGATTCTGTAAAGATTCAGTGATTGAAATAAATACCAGGACAGTTTAGTAATTAAGTATACTATTTAAGAACAAGAATTCACTAAAATTCTGCAGTAATGATTCTTTTTACATCTTAAATTATTTGACTAACATTTGAGCTGTTGTATGTTTTGTCGAAATATTCTAATTTCTTTTGTTAAGATTTATTATCAGGTTGAAAGTTCCAATCTTTTCAAACTATTAATTTTTCCTTCATGTTTTTCATTCCTTATTTCATAATTTCTTTTCACTCCATTAATCTATTGGAAAATTTTACAGCTTTAAGTAAATAATTATTTTACACATGATTGATAATGGTTTAATGAATTTAATTAGATTTAATTTTCTTGATTAACATATATCATTTACATTTTTGGAGAGAAATTTGTTGAGTTGATGTTTTTTTCATTCTATTTTTTTAGAGTACTTTATCTGTTAACAGTATTGTTGGATATTTTATATCTAAGTTATCAATATCTTTGATTAATGCAAGGAGATGAAACTATGGAAAAAAAAAAAAAAATTATTTCAATAGATGACTCTTGTAATGAATTTCATATTGAATCCAATGTATCAGTTTTTGACATTTTGAATTGATGGTTTCACTTATACCATTATGTGATGAATATTGACTTTTGTGGAGGTGCTTACAAGTACATTCTATTTTTAAAAAGAAATATTTATGATATGAGAATAATTTTCCTTTATCAAAAAAAAAGTTTTAGTTCTTCTAAATATTGCTATTAATTTCCATTATATTTCCTATTTCGTTCTGCATCACTATCACTTTTAATTTCTTTTCATTGTATTGTATAATAAAATAATTAAAGGCAGGTTTTCAATGAGGACAATATAAGATTATTTATTTCAGAATTATTTTTGACATCCCTTAGTTTTCTATATACAATACTGGTTACATTAGTTTTAAATATTGATTTAAAGCATTAGATGTATATTTCATGAAATTTTTTTAAATGACAATTTATGTATGTGTCTCAAGTTAGTTTTAGAAGATCTGTCATTGACATAATTGAGAATAATACTACTTTAATGAATTGTAACGTATTATAAATTCTTTAGAAAACTGTGGATTAATTTATTTTCAAAATATATTTGCAATACCTTCTTGGTATAGTTGTGAAATTATTAGTAATAACAATATTGAGATTATAGAAAATGCAAAATATTTTATTCATAATCTATAAAAAAATTAATCAGAATAATGGTGAAACTATATTAAGGTTTTAAATTTAAACTATTTTTATTAATTCTCCTATTTATTATATTATATCATTTGAAAACTTGAAAGTGCTATTTTTCTTGGAAATAAAATTTTTTCTCAAATTTTAAATTAAGGCTGTGTCTCAAGTTGTTTAGTTTTAGTTCTAATTTTTTTACATTTAAATTCTTTACTGATTATTCAAAAATTTTTGTTTCTTATTTGGTAACTAGTAGTTTAAATATTCATTTATTTGAACAATTATCAGAATGTTAATAAATAAATTCGAAATTTGAAAACATGGTATTAAATGACCTTTTTTTTTACATTTAAAAATGTGGAAACTTCTAATAGTTATTTCTTACAAAATATATTAAATTTTTTTTACTTTATTTATGAAAATTTGTTCCATTTTTATGTATATGAAAAAACTTATTTTTACTATGAATGCTAATTAATATATATTTTTTTAGCTTGTTCCAAGTGGCCTTGGTTTACCTGCTCCTAGTTACTATTCTAAGCCTCATGACGACAAGGTATTTTCATTTTAAGTAATAATTTTTTAATGGAAGAGAATAAAAAATTTATTGTATGCTATTGAATAGATTTTATTGAACTTAATAATATTAATTTTATTTTAAATATTTTATATGAGAGTTTGTATTTTTAAAAACAATTCTGTCATTAATATTCTGATATGTTATAAAGATTTATTTAAACAATAAATTTAAAATAAAAATTATTCAATTTTTAATATTTTGTATCATCATTTGAATTCATAAGCTGTAAGAAGATTTGCTAGCATTACTTAACAATTATATTATATTATGAGTGTGCTTGATTTTAATATATTGTTTATTGAAGTATTGAATAAAAATAATAAATCTTTTGTTTTTTTACCTCTGAAATATGCAAAAACTTTATGTTCATTTTTTGAACATATTCATTTCAATGTACAAATTGTGTTCACTGAAACTTTACTTTCAAGTTCAAATTTTACATAAATGATATAGGAGACATAAATGTCTGCAAATAATTTGAATGTTTTTCAAGCAATATGAAATATATAAAACATTGTAAAAATTGGTAGATGTTTCAGGGAAAAAAGATTATTTTTGTTTATTTTGAATTTATATGTATTTTATTACAGTTATACTGAAAATGCATTTATTCTTTTATCCTTTACTTTTTATTTTATTGCAGTGGATTTGAATAGAGAGAGAGTGAAATGCAATTTTTTTTTATAGGCATATAACACAGAAAGACTGACTTTAAATCTGATGAAATATTTGTTAGGCATAAAATAATTTGATATGTTTTATATGCATAGAAGAATTTTGTGAAAAAAAGTTAATTTAAAATGATAACCCCTATCATATTAGTAGAACAATTATTGTGTGTTCATTACAGAAATCCAATGAACAAGCCTACCCTCGATTTTGAAATCATTGCTTTTCATTAATTTTTTAGTTAAAAATATTCATTTTCATTAATCTGTAATTATGCATAAGAAATTTTTGAGATGTAGATTATAGAATAATGAATAATAATTTATAAAATGGTATTTATAATTTTGTATATCTAATGGGAAGATGAATGTTTTCTTTACAGTATGTTCAAGCATATAAAGATTTCATCATGAATACTGTCCAAACAATGGATGTGAATTTGTATGATGCTAAGAGGTTTGCAGAAGAAGTCTTTAATTATGAAAGGAGAATAGCTGAGGTTAATAACATTTAAATATTTTTATAATTAATTTGAATATCATGATTTTGATTAATTTGTGTTGTAAAAAAAATCTAATAATGTTAGTTCTTTTTTTTAGTGTGAATTTTTATAGCATTTGGAATAGTGTAGTATATTTCTTTTCAATTTTGATTTTTATGTGTTAACATATTTTAATGAGAAAAAGTTATGCAACAAGATTTAATGAAATTATCGTGTGTGTAAGAGTAAAAGAGAGGAGTTAATTTTTTATAATAATATTTGTAATGCAAAACATCTAATATTTTATAAAATTCAGCTTCTATGAAAACAAAATTTTAGTTAATGTAGCTTACTGATAAAGGTGTATTTATATGTATCTTGACTGACAAGTTTAAATTGTACAAATGATAGGAAAATTTGTGTTTTCTGTGAAAATATTAGTAATAGATAAATTTTATGCTTTTTCTATAAACAATAATATTCTGAAATTTTTTTAGTTTTAAATAAATGTTTTTATTTGGAATGCAGTTTGGCCTACACCCATGGCAATGAAAATATTTGTTTGAGATAAATTGACAGATGTGACTATATATACTTTCACTTTTATGAATTGGCATGTCTATTATACATTACAACCCTAAATTTTTTTCTTTTTCTGTTGTTAACTAAGTACTTGTCATCAGTTTGGGAGTAATAATTTTTGATTTTGCAAGTGTTTTTTTTAACAATTGTGTTTTTTGTGTGCTTGTGTTTGAAATCTGTTTGAAACTTTTGCCAGTTAAGTAAATTATTTGGATTTTTAATTCAGTTTGCATTTTTTTCTGATATTTGTAATATGTTTTTTCATATGAATGATGTTGCTATAAGAATGGTTATCTTTAAGAAGGAGAGCAATTTCTTTAATGTATTTGAAAATAGCGAGAAACTTGAAGGACCTGAAGTATTTGTGGAAATAGATGCATCTAAATTTGAGAAAATGATGACGATGAAGTTTTTAAAATATTTCTCATATCCAATGGCAAAAGAGATAAGAAAATTTTTTTTGTATTTTTTCATTCAGCACTCTATGAAGTTCTAACTTGCCATTTTATGGCAAGCTACAAAGTTTTGTAAAAATCTGAAGTAATTTTTTTTTTAGTTTCTGAGAAGTTTTTTAAATAAATTGCATTATGTAATTAATTTTATTTTGATTATGAATTTCGTTAAATTTATTTTAAAAAAAGCCTCAATGGGATTTTAAACAAATCTGAGACAACAATACAATCAAAATATCAAGCTAATGTTATTCATAAATTCATACTCATTCTAAAATCTTCTCATTCAGTTTATTCTTGTAGAGAATATTTTAAAAGTCATTTTGATGTGGTTTAATTGATAAATTAATTGATTTTCTGGGAATATGTTGTTGCAGTAACGTGAATATAGTTTGATTTGCCAGAAAATGACATTCAAGTAATAACTGGTCTAAAAGTAACATTTTGGATTACTTTCAATTCTTGATTTGTTGTTTCAGATAACTCCAAGTCCTGAAACATTAAGAAATACAAAAGATCATTATACTGTTTTGACTTTGGAACGATTAGATCAACTCTCTCACAGTGTGAGTATTTTATCATTTTCATAATCTATAATATTACTGGTTGTATTATTTCATAATATTACTGATAATTAAATTCTGTTTGTTAAAAAACACCTCCAATCAGGTAATTATTTGATTTGCTTAAAATTAATGAAATATAACATTTCAATAGATGAATATGAATGCTCTCTTAGTAAACTTAGTCATTTATGTATATTGTGCTGAGTTCTATGACATTGATTTTATCTTTATCATTTCCACTTTTTAGTTAATTGAACTACTACTAGTTGGATTCTCAATAGCTATTGAATAGTATCTTTTAGTGTAAACTAACTCCCTTTCTCTGCCCCTATAGATTTAGTATTCTATCCATAGTATTAAAACAATCCCTAACTGTACTATCAATATTCAAGGAACACTAGCATTTTTTTTTCTCATTCAATTTTTTTTTTTTTTACTTCCTTAGATTTCTTGGACAGAAATTTTGCAGAGGTATTTTCCAAATGTTGTTACTCCAGACTCTCAGGTTGCTGTCTTGTCACAAGATTATTTTACTAAAATATCGGAAATTATATCATCAACTGATGATACGTAAGTGTACTGCTTATTATTTTTTGTTATTAACATTAAGTAGCTATTTGCACCATTAAAACTACTTGACAATCAAGTAGTTATTTATAAAATTAACTGTAAAAATTAAATGATATGTGTAATTTTAACAGAGTATTGAATAACTACTACATGTGGAGATTGATGCATACATTTGCTCCCCATTCATCTGCAAAATTCCGACTTGTTGCCAATAAATTTATTCAGACATTTGAAGGTATTTTATTACATTTTTTGATACTAAGTAATGTTATACTTTTTCAATTATATGTGGATAAATCATAAACCACTTACTGACTGTAAGATATTTTAAATTATCCAAAATGTAGAGCAGTAAGAATGTTTTGGTTAAAAATTGTAATTTTTCTTTACTTCTAATGAGACAATAATATTTGTATTAAATTCTGATCTTCAATATATTAATCATTTTATTACACTCAGTATTTTCTATTGTTTTGCTCTTCATATCAAATTGAATTGATTTTAAAATATTTTCTCTCATATTTAGTATTAAAAATATAATTTACTTTCATTGATGATATTTCAGATGTTAAGCCAGTAAAAAATTCAGAATCCATGCAACTTGTTCAATGGACATTTTAAAAAGAAAATGAATAATTTTTTTTTTTTTTTTTTTAGGAAATTCCACATAAAACAGAACAATAATTTTCTTTCTTTTGTTTTTTTATTTATTATACAGAAATATGAATTACCTGAATGTAACATTAACTGTAACGACAATTTTTTTTTTTTTTTTTTAAAAGTCAAATCCAGTTACTAAAAGTTGAAAGTTCCTGTTGGGTTTGTTTCTTCCATTCCTTGATATTAGGTGTGAATAAGCTCAGTTTCCCATTTTAAGAAATGCATTTATGAATTTTTGAAAATTGATAAAATAATTTGCAAGATAATGTTAAGACTCTTTTCTCAGTTTTTTCAAATGGAGAAACATATATTATGTTGAAGATTTGCATATTTTTTACTTTTCCATAGATGTTTGGGAAATTAGTTTTGATGTATGAATACATTATTTATTTTTGTTCAATTAAATTTGAATGAATTTCTGTCACAGGAACTAAAGATTTGAGTTTGAGTTATGAAGATAACTGGGAATCTTGCATTGAAATCACTAGCAAATTTTTGGGTCATGCAATTGGTTCAATGTACATTGAACACTATTTCCCCCAATCAAAATTTGATAAGGTAAGACATTTGTATATAAAGTGTTAATTGTTTGCATTAATTATCTGTATTAATGTATTGTTTTTGATTATTTTGATACATATGAGCAATTATTTCAAATTCTGTTAAAAGTAAGTGTTACTAAGAATTGATATTTTAATTTAATTTTTAGTTGTAAAATTTTAAGTGTGCTAAAAAATGATCTGTAATCTAGTTAATAAAATTTTGTTTTAATATTATTTCAAACTTCTCTATTGAAGTATTACTTAAAAATGTTTGTAATGATTTATATTTTGAAGTTTATTGGAGTTTTGATTGGAAAATTAAATTTAAAAAGGATTTTTTGAAATCAAATTGTAGAATACTAATTCTATGTAATAATAATAGATAATTAAATAAAAAAAAATTTAATTATTGTTATATAAATAAAAAGCATTCAAAGAGATCTTTTTAGGTAAAAAGTATGTAAATTAATGAAATTATTACCTATAAAAGACTAATTATTTTCAAAAAATGACTAATATTGGTACTTACAGAGAAAATTTCTGTGTTTCTTTTTCAGATTACCTCCTTGTTCTTTTTGTGAATAATAGAGAAATAATTTTAATATTCTAGTAATATTTTGCTACTCATAATTTTCATGCTACTGTATTTATTTATAAACTACATTTTTGTAACCTGTTATAAAAGTTAAATTAAGTCATGTATGAGGGTTGTTCAATAAGCCCTTGGAAAAAGATAAAAAAATAAATTATTTTAAGTAGATTTTTAAAAATTTTCAACATTATCTCCTTTTACATCTATACACTTTAGTGCAGTTTCAGTTGGCCAAATGGCCATGTATTATCTTGAGGGAAGAGGATTTTTTTTTCTAATGAGGACGTTTTTTCTTGATTTCTTTGCTTAAAAGTGCAATAAGGATGCATAATATCCTCCAGTTATTGTTTCTAATTTTACTAAGTAATCAGTGTAGATGATTCTGCGGGCATCACAAAAAATTGTGGCCTTCACCTTGCCATCTGATGTCACAATTTTTGCTTTCTTCGGTCCTGTTTGCCTACAAAAATCTACTGTTTTGATTATTCTTTTGTTTCTGGAGTGTAGCTGTGTATCCATGTTTCATCCACAACTATGTATTGATAAATAAACTCATCAGGATTATTGCGACAAAAAAGTACTAAAGTAAAGAGTTTATTGTATAATTATGTTTATTTTCCATTGAGAGCAAACTCAGCCCCCATCTTGCCATTATTTTTTTCACACTGTTTTTCATGCAAAATTGAAAACACTGTACCTTGCAATATGCCAGTGGCCTTGACTTTTTCATGCACTTTGATTTGTCGAATTCTCAACATCATATAATGGATTTTGTGACTCATTCTGGGAATAATAGTCACTTCCACTGGAGGTCCTGAATGACGTTAAACTTAGTGGATGTACAGCCATGTTTAAACTCATTTACCCAATTGCAAACATAAAAGCAGATGTGCCATGAATTTGATCCAACTAAGCTTTGATCTCTCTTTTTGTTAAGCCTTTTAAATATAAATGTTTAATCATTACTGGAAACTCATTTCCCCCCCTTTTTTAAATAAACACAAGTTTCTTGCTTCAATAATAATAAAAATGAAACTATGTGATGGAAATAATTGGGACTTGAGATGGCTGTCTAGTAAGTCATGATGCTTATTAAAAACAAACCATTTTCAATGGTACGAGAACCATCTCTTGTAATTTCTAAGGACTTATTGAATCGTCCTCGTATATTAAACATTTTGATAATAACAATATATTAATTTAATATCTAGCATTTTTGAGAATTAAATCTGATAACTCTTTTAATTTATGATTATTTTATCTAGATTCATGTTTATATTCATAAACTTGTTGGTGCTTTGAATGAAGTTTCTAGAAATATTCCATGGTTAAAGGATGAAGAAGTACGAGAAGAAGCTCAGCTCAAGGTGAGGAATAGAATTAATAGTGTTTGATTTTGGCATTTTGTCACGCTTGAGCAAGGCTAAAGACCAGAGGCTGTGAACTTTATAATTATGAACTGCAGTCCAATAATAAGGATGGCTCTTCAACTGGTATTAAACTTTTTTATTCATTTACATAGCCTATGTTCCAACTTTAGAAGCCAGTGGAAATTAACTTTTATATGCAGCAATCCTCATTATTCTTATATTTTCCCTTGAAGTGTGACTCTTTATAAAATATAAATAAAAATGCCTTTCTATATGTCTGTTTTTGTTAGTAATTTCAATGATTTAAATTCTTTTTTCTTCTGTAAAACTTTGTCATTCAAAATCTGTTTTGATATTTAGTTTCAAATTTGAAAATAATATTGTAGTGATGTCAGTTGAAAAATATTCATTCTGTCATTTTTGCTAATCAAGTTATGATTTAGAGATAGCTCTTATTTCATACTAGTAATGTGTTAAGAAATCAGTATTCCTCATTAACTTTTCTGATTTAATTCAGATATGCCAATTTATAAAAATTATGATAGTAGTATCCTTAAAAACACTTTTTGGTTTATATTTAAAAAGAATTTTATTTATTTATGTGTTTTTCACTTTTTTTTTAGATTCGATCTTTAGGTGTCTTCCCTGGGTATCCAAACTTTGTTAGAAACCATACTACAGAATATTACAAAGAGGTAAGCATATTCGCTAATTGTTTCAAATTTTGTCTATTCAAATATTTTTTTATCATATAATGTGTGTGTTGGTTATTAATAAAAGCTTTGGAATATTAGATTTTGTTCTAGATTTGCTGCATATTTAATTTTTGAAAATTTTTTTTGTTTGTTGTCTCCAATATTGAATAAAACAAGAAAATTATGTAAAATGCATAACAAATGAGGATTAAATTATTATTTTTTTGTGGTAATTAAAGCACAATTTTCAACTCTCTCTCTTTTTCAGTTAAAAGTACAAGCAGAATACTTCCAGAACATTAAAGAAGGTGTGTACTTTTTGCATAAAAAACAAGAAGAAATGTTGAAAAAAAAGGCCATTTCAGATTTCAGGTATGTGCGATGTTTGTACTTAGCTTGGTTGAAGTATTATTTGTAAATGTGAATGGTTAAACGCAGAATTGTTTTGTGATTTTATTTGCAAAATTCTCTCTTATGTCTTGTAATATAAACATTTTTATGATATTAATTACTGCATACTCAAGTTTTTGAGTTTTTAAATTTCAACTTGTAGACCTTTGAATGTAGCTTTTTCAGTAACGTATATGAACTACTTACTGGAATCATTTTCAGATTTTAATTTATATTATGTTTATTCTGAATTGATTTTGTTAAATCATTTTCATAATTGTTTATCAATTTATGATAAGTAAGTACTTGTTCAAAATAAAATTTAAAATTCTAAATTTTTATATGGTGTTAAAAGTAAATCTTCTAATTTGGTATCAGTTTGAAACATTTTACTGGATATTATAACATTTCTTAAATGCTATTTAAAAGTGTTTTTAAGCACATATATGTATATTTCCTTATGTCTGAATTATAAATGAAAAAGGATCTTGTCATATATAAATTTGCTTTATGTATTTAGTGCCTTGTTAATAGCATTTATATTGATAAATTGTTAAGCCTGTTATGAATGTCGTAAAAATATTGGAAACCTGCTATGTGTTTTACTAGAAAATTGTACAGCTAAGATAATAATGTATACAGAATATTATTGTTGCTGTTAAGATTGATTATACGTTCACCAATAACAGTAAAAATTATTATATAATACTTCATATAATCTGTTATACTACATTTTCAAGTTCAATAAGATTACCTCGCTTAATAAAATACTAAGCATATTAATTATAATAATAACCAGCAACTATAGTAAGATTTGAATAACTCTGAATTTAACATTGAATTTTTGTTTCTCATTCTTCAGCCATCGATTATTTCTTTCCTTCATGATGTATAAATTGTAAGCGAATTATGAAATTAACTTTGATGCTAATGAATATATAAAATGAGCAATTTTTAGTGATATTTGTATTTCATTGACTGCTTGTATTCTTTTACTGCTATTCATCATAATTTTATTCCATAAATTAAAAATGCAAATTACTGCATTTTTTTTTAATCTAGAGGAAAGTTTGTTAATTTTTTTTTAAGAAAGGGCAAATAAATTTTGTATACACTTCGGGAAAGGCTAATAAATATCCTTATTCAGCATTATCAAAATGAATGGAGTAATTTTATTTCTAAAACTAATTACATTTTCAGCTGGACTGTATTTCCTCAAGATGCAACAGCAGAGTATAAATTTGCTGGCAATCAACTCAGTAAGATAATTTTGATATGTTCTCATAAGAATATAAATTATGCTATGTTTGTTATCTTGGGCTTTTATCTTAATTTTATCATAGTTATTTTTTGAAATGTGTTTTTTTTTTTTTTTTTTTTTTATTACTGTTAGTAATACCTGCTGGATTGTTTGAATCTCCACTATTCGATGAAAATGCACCTTTGTAAGTCCTGAATTTATATTTTTGTATTGAAATTAACCTCAAATAATTCATTTTAGCTTAAAAATTGATATTAATTTATAATTCTTGATAAGATGTAATATTTGGAAATTTATTGATCAACTGCTGTTGTTACAAACATTTTTTCTATTTTAAAGTTCTCTTGGTTTTCCATATTTTAAAGAATATATAATAATTTTATTATTTATTATTTTGGACTGAAAATTACTATAAAAATAACATCTGATTAACTGTAAAATTAATGTAGGGCTATTAAATATGGAGTTCTTGCTGCTCATGTTGCAAATAAACTTGCAGAAGTGTTTGATGATAAAGGTAAATTTCTTTTCCATTATTTAAAATGCAATTTTTCGATATCATCTTATTTTCAAACAATAGTATTATTATCCTAATAACTATAGTCTGTTCATTGATTTTTTTAATGAAAAATTAGTTTAAATTTTTCGGTATTTTTTTTTTTTTTTTACTAACTAAATACTAAATATTTGAATGTTTCTTGAAATTTGATAATATTTGCTTCTTTTATTTGTCATATAATCCATATATATATATATATATATATTGTTCATCAAAATTAACAAGTAAGTAGATTTTTCTATCCAAAGGCATAATATTATTTTCAGTGATTGCATGTTTTTATAAAAGTAATAGATCCAAGAATTTGCCTATGCTAATTTTTCATTTTTAGATTTGCATACAAAGTTTTGAAAAAATTGTCATGCATGTATACATGCTGATTTTTTTTTTCTTTTTCTGTTTTATAGACAGTATTTTATAGATACTATTTGTGATTTATAAATGTATAGTTGATTTTAGAACATAGTGTCTTAAAATGTGTAATTATTTCATATAAAAAAACTATCTATGATGTCAATGAGTGTTCTTTTTGCTGATTTATTTTACAATAAATGAACATGTAATATAAATTTTAGCATGTATACTAAGTATATAGATTATATCAATTTATTTATTTTAAAAATTAATTCTACAATTATGTAGGAATAAATTACGATGAATATGGCACTCTGCGAATGTGGCTTAGTAACAGTTCAATGATGGCTTTTACCAATAGAGAGACATGCCTGAAAAAAGTCATATCAAATTATACTGTGGAGGACATCAGGGTAAGAAGTTATTTTTAAATTAGGTATTAGAAATCATTTGTTGAACTTTTTTTTATGAAACATTTTAAATATTTTGAGATATGTCTATAGTTATTTTTAAATCACCAGTTAACTTAGAAATATAGCTTGGGTTTATTTGCAATCTCCAGTTTTATAATTCAATAAATATACATAAGGTAAGAGAAATAAATAAGTAAAAATAAGAGTAAAATATAAGGAAAAAATAAGATGAATTTTGAAGGAAAAAAAAGTTTTTTTTTGGTTACTTAAAAAGACTTTTCCCTTTTTATTCTACTACATCTAGTATATCAATTCTTAAAACCTTGAAAAGTCCCTGATAAAAGCATTCTTGTTTGCTAATTAGTGTATAGTAAATGCATTTTAATATAAATTTTAGAATATATTTTTAGTATTGATTTTATCATTTACTTATTTAAAAATTTATATTGAATTTGTAGGAATAAATTATGATGAATATGGTACTCTATGAATATTATATTATTAAAAAGAAGTATAGTTCTAATTTTTGTTCATTAACTGTAAATGATAGCAATATTTTTTAAATAGGCTATACCTATGAGATTGTAACTAAATATTTATGATTAATGTTAAAATATTTTTTGAATGTTTTTTTTAGGCTATTCCAGAATTAACAGTTGGCTCTTTAATCGCAGATATTGGTGGTGTGAAGATTGCTTATGAGGTAATATTTGAGGTTAATTTGGCTTAATTGTTTTGCTACTATTTGAACTTCTGAAAAATTATTATTTTTGTTATTATCCTTCTAAAAATCATTGTATATATGCATGGAAAATTTGAAATAAATTAAGATATTTCCCCCTCTTCCTGTACTTGGTGTATAATTATGTAAGTAAAGTGCAAGAAATTTATTTATTAAATATTAAGGTGTTAGATTATTATGCATATTGCTTTAAATGATTCAAAAGAAATATTATGAAGATAAATGTTTTATTAAGAATTAATTTTTTCATATTTATTTGAAATTGGATATTAGCTTCTGTAGATATTTAAGAATTTGAAGAGTAATATTTGTTTAATGTCATGCTGCATATATTCCATCTATTTCTAGGCTTATAAACACCATGCAGAAGAAGAAGGAGAAATTGGAGAATTGCCAGGAGTAGATATTAATAACCAACAATTGTTTTTCATTTCCTATGCTCAGGTACATAAAATATGAACATATATTGTTATTTATATTTTATCATTGAAATGTCATGATTTTTTTAATATATATGAATATGTAAATTTATTGTGTGAAGTTTAAAAACTTTATTATACTACTATTTATTTATGTGAATTTATTTATATTATGAATTATTAATACTATTTATTTATGCTGTATTATTATTTCTGTGATTTATTTCTTAGGTGTTATAATTATATTCATGTAAATAATTTGAAAATTAATTTTGTTTTAAAATGAGGACTTGAAAAAAGGACATTTAAACTAATTAATGATGTTATATATTAAATTGTATATAAAAAATTTCAATATATTTTTTTAAACTTCTTTAGATGCTAAGATGTATTAATATGAAATGTTCCCCTGTTCTATAAATTACTGTCAAACATTTGTTAGTATTGCAAAAATGTTGCTGTACTGTGACTGTTATCTATTATAATGCAGCTGTTCCTTGTTATCATAGGTTGAAAAATATACTGAAGATTGTGTCATCCTTTTAAACATAGTGTAAAATATACAGTTCAAGTTGTATATTTATAATGTGAATTACAATTGAAATTATAACATATGAATCATAAATTATTAAAAATGAGATTTATTTTACTATGAGCATTTCATTTACAATATGTTATGCTTAAAAATTATACTGTGTGTGAAATAATTTTTTAATTATAGCAGTTATTGTCAAAAGTTTTGGTTGAGATGTTTTTTTTCCCCTCTTTAAAGATGCTGCACCAATGTAATTAAATTTACTTTTGTAACATTTCATTTCCCACTCTCTTATTATTTCATTTATGGTAATCATAATTAAGAATCTGCACAAGGAAAACTTTTAAAAGAAGATTTCTTTTTTTTTATATATGTTTAATATTTTAAAATCATTAAAACTGATACTATGCAGTTAGAAGGTGAAAAAGATTGTTATATGTTATTTTTCAAAAGTCATAATCTAACATTTGATTGCTGTATATTGTTTTAAGAAATTTTTGTTGTAAAATCTTAGTTTCATTATTTTTTCCATTGGAAATTTTTACTGTTAAGAAAGAATATATAGTGAGAATTTGCGTGAATGGTCTATTTATTTTTAAAAGCTTATAGAGGCATTATTATTAAAAACTGGAAGCGTATCTTGATTGATTCTGTTAATATTGAAAACATAAATTAAAACTTTTTTTTTCAGTCTCTGTGCCAAATCATAAAGCCTGAAAAATTAATGTCTTTACAAGAAGCAAGTATACAGCTTCCAGAGGAATTAAGGTAATAGATATTATTAAGTGCTATAATTCCTTGTTATTTTTGAAATAATATGCACTATTTTAACAACTAGAATAATACAGTTGAACATTTGAATTGCTGTTGGCAGTTTAATTATGTTTGTTGTATAACATTGGTTTTGTTTCAAAGTTATTTAAATGCACTTCAATTTTAAATACTTTTTTATAAAAATTCTAATACTAAAGTTGATTAGAAATTAACAAACTTTCAAAAAAATTTACTTATATTCAGATTTCTTCTTCTTCTTCAAAAAAAATAAAAAATAAATAAATAAAAACTCCCCATGTTTATCGAGCATGCAGTTTTAATTTATTGACAACATGCATGCAAAAGTCTTGGAGATTCTGGGAAATTTTAGCCTTATAGCGGTTCATCTGGTTGAAAAATATAAAATGAAAGTTTTGAAATAGAAAAGCAACTATTAGCAAAATCAAGTCATGTAATTTTCATGACTAAAGAGGTATGGGATCCAACAATAGCTAATTTTAAAGGCCATTTTTTTAATGAATATATGTATATAAGCTGTAACTAATTTGCAATATGAATCATTCAAATTTGACTATCATGTAATTATATAGTGCAAATTTTGGTTCAAACAACTTGTTCTTTATAATGTTTCTGATGATTACATGCATTTTTCACAATGATTTTTTTTTTAAAATTAATAATGCTCTTTTTTGATTTAAATATTGCTTTAAAGCTACAATATTTTGAATTATATATTTTTATTGTATAATAAAGAAATTTTACTTAATGATGTTTTATTTGTTATAATCATTCAGAACTTTCACAACTAAAATACTACTTCCAAGTACTTTTTTGAGAAGGGGAAAAATCATTGCACTCTGCTGCTCAAGTATTTTCCTTTAGGTTTATAAGTATTCAGATTCTTTGAAAATTTATTTTACGATTTCAAGTGTACTGTAGATGTATAACTGACCTTCAGAAGCTGTTGATAATGATAAGTTATCGTTTTTGTTCAATAATTGAAAATTGATATTAGTTTATAACATAATGTTAAATTAAAATTTATTCCTTTTGTTTTAATCATTTATTAGTGAATGATATTGTAATTGTAGACTCCAATCTTTTTTTAAAAATTCTTTTATTCCTCCCTTCACTTTTCTAGTTTCCTTATTACAATATTTCATTGAGCTTGTAATTTTACAAATGTGTAGAATGCTATTGGCTTATTAATCAATAGCATTCTACACATTTGATCTATATTCACATATGATCTCTGCACTTTGATCTATATTCAAATTTTACAAATCAGTATAACTTCCTAAAGTAGACCCCCTATTGACCATAAATCATGTTTTACATGCATGAGAAATAGCAATTTTTTTGCTAAAAAATTAAGACAAGAATTAATGATATATGTTGAGAATTAAGAGAGCTTTCCCCTTAGGTTATTTTTACTTTTGAGAATAAGGTACAAGCAAATCTGATTCTTTTCCTTCTCCTCCTCTTTTTTATCAAAGGAAAGATATTGACTGTGAGAAAATTGTTTTAAGTGTCAAATTTTAATGATTTCATATGCACGACTATTCTATATTTTGATTAAAAGTATGGTTTAGTGTATTTTTTAAAGCTAAGTAAAAAATAAAATGCATCTGTGTGGTTTAATTGGAGTTAAAAGTATTTGGTTAAGTGCAGGTATTTCGATACATGGACTTCTTCCTGTGTATGTTGATCTTTTGTTCCTTAGGTAGATTAAGGAAGTCTGCAGTAGCAAAAAAGAATTATGTGAAAAACCAGAAGTAATATTTATAACATGCAATTACTCTTTGTATATCTATAAACATTTTCAGTTATCACATTTAAGATTCAATAGGCTTTTCTGATCCAATTTGGAAGAGTGAGTGATAGTATTTCAGTGGCACAGGAGCCAGACGTGGCTATGTTGCACTTATAAAGCAATGATCCAGACGTTTGAAGTAATTGAAAAAAGACAAGGAGGGTCAAAAATAGAGAAGGATTGCTAGGATATCCCGGGGATGTGTCATCCATATTTACCAAAGATAGTAAACTCCATGGGAAAGAAAAATATCTCTAGGGTGCCATATGGTTATGATAAACATACCTATCTAAAGAAGACAAGCCCCTGAAGTCCCCAATTTGGAGGAGCTCACAAAAAATATATAAATAACTACAAGTTGATGGGAAAATTTATGATGCCAAGTTTCTTAGCTAAAGAAAATTCAGTAGAAAGTATAATTAACTTACAATTGTTAGTTTACCACTGCAATTTTTTTATGTATTGAGTTCTGCATTTGTCATCATGCAATTTATGAGCATTTTGAATAATTAAAACATCAAAGGTACCTGCTCACACACTGTTTAATTTCCTTGCAGAGTTTTGGGTACTTTGCAGCAGTTGCCAGAATTTGCTGGGACCTTTTCTTGCATAGGAGGATCTGTGATGAATTCTCAGAAACACTGCCACATGTGGTGAATTTGTCCCTCTCAACATTGAATTGTTTTAGACGTATTTGAATTATAAATCGACTATTTTTATAAAGTTCTCTTAAATTATTTTTATAGAGTGCATTTTGAATCATTGTCATTTAAAATGTGTAGTTTTATGTTGTAATGCTCTGCTTTATACATAATTGTGCATATCATGAATAAATAAATTCACCCATTCCTTTGTTTAAGTGTATTCTTTAGTAAAATAATTATACATCTTGCATAAATTGCTTTTGTTTTAAGTTTAATATACTGTTAAGTTAACCTCACTTAAAAAAACCTTACATACTTATATGGAAATATATCCATTTAGAATGCAATTTTTTTCAATATTTAATTATAATCAAAATGAAATTTTAGGAACTTTTCTAACACCATTTGCTTCCATTGGAAGAGAAAAATTATGCTGTTCTCGATCTAGTATGGGCTGTAGTAGTCTAGTGACCATGATCATGAATGGTACTGTTTCTTTGAGTTGTGGGTTTGAGACCTGAGTCATTGAAGATTCTCCATGTAGTGAGTCTGATGCTCGTTAAACCTAAGGAGGTCCCAAACCCTCCTGTTATGGTGTGGAAGTTTGAGGAAGAGGGAGGAACCAGCTCAGATGTCGTTCTTGTTGATTACGGTTCAGAATTACAAGGTAAGTCGTCGATAGCCCTCATGTTACTTCTCAGTGCGACGTTTAATAAACAATCAATCAGAATCTGGTCTTTGATATTGTATGTGCAATATTTTTATCACAATTTTTATATGGTTAATATTTATTGAAACTAGGATGTTTTAGTTGATAGTAAATTCCTTCTTGAACTTGATTTTGATATTTGACTGTTGCATGCTTAATAACTTTTTATCTAAAAGTGTAGATCAACTACATTGGATATTCATAAAGAAAATCAATTTCTTAAAAAAATTTATATGTTAAAAAGAGAAAATTGAATACATTTGTAATGTATTTTAAAGACTCGGTATCACAAAGCATGAAAATTGAACATCTAGTTGTTTAAAATGTGTTCAAGTTTCGAACAGGTTCTTCGGCATTAGATGCAAATAGTTTACAGAGTGATATTTTTCATATTCAAAATTTTACGTTTTGACTTACAAAAAGATAATTTCAACAATCTATCCATACAGTATGCAGACAACAAAACACATTTAAAAACAGGCTATTAAAATTTTGAAATAACGGTGAAAAAATTACAGCTGAAATATTGGAAAATGTTTTAAAATTTTAACTTACCATAATAATAGCTAAACATGAAATTGAAATGTTTGAAGAACTGAGAAATATAATTATAATAATTACAGGTTATATTTTTCATAAAAGCCATTTCTCACAATTTTTTTTATTTGTATAGTTGATCCAGAAACTTTAAGATGATGTACATCTGTAAGGTTGCAAAACTTTGTTCAATATATATATATATATAATAGGTATTCACAATTTTTAAACAGATTATTTAAACATTTAAAGAGATACTGGGCATGTGATTCTGCAAAATTAAAAAATTATAAATGCAATTATTTTATGTAATAAATTTATGATATATCTTTGATTCTTCAAGAAAAAGTTCACTTATTTCAATATCTCACATTTAAAATTATACTAATGAAAATAAATAATAATATAATTGCACTTAGAAAATTCTGCATACATTTAATGTTATTAAAAAACTATTGTTGGTTACAAGAAATTAAAGTATTTCTCCTTCACTTATCAATCAGAAAATTATTCAATTTCAAAACTACAGGGTAAGTGTTTTGACATATTAGAAAATTATTAAGTCATTGATCCTTCAATGATACTTTGAATTGTCATAAAATGCACTCAAAGTATCATTGAAGTATAGTAATGCAAATTTTGTATTGTAAAATGCACTCAAAGTATCATTGAAGTATAGCAATGCAAATTTTGTAAAGTAATATTTAATACATAAGTGTCATTGTTACCATGTAGGGGTTTTAAACCATTTTTTTTTTACAGAGAGAGTTATAAAAATAATATCCAATTAAAAAAATTCTCTCTCTCTTCTGAAGAACATAAAATAATTTCTTAACTTTTATAAAATTATATATAAATGTTTCAATGGACTCTTTAGAATATTTTTTATATTGATTCATATGCATAAGTTTGCACTACCTTCATTTTGAAGGCACTATGATCTTCTAAAAGAATTTTCGAGTGTATTGTAATTCAGAGAAACATTTTTATTAACTTCTAATATGGAAAGCGTTATTTTACTCATTTAAAAATTCAAATTACTGTCCTTTTTTATTATTGAAACCCAAATAAAAAAAAAAACATTTATAAAACGAATATATTACGTTACTACAGATTGTTGTAAAATAATATAAATGTAGAAAAACAAACATATAACAGGAATCCTAGAGTACAATTTGATAATTAGATAAATAAATGCCAGTACAATAATTTAATGTTTTAAGAGTAAATATCAAAAATGGAGAAATTCTTGTCCCACACAGTACAAAATAAGAGATTTTTGTGTTTAAGACCCCTCACTAGAAATTTTCTATTTGTGTGTGTATGTTTAATCAGATTTTCCTGCAGAAAATTGAAATTTATTATTATATACTTTAATTTTAGTTCCTATACTTTAAAACTTATTAATACCTTATTACTTACTAATACTTTATCACATATTGGTATAAAATATTATTGATGAAAATTACTTACATAAATATAATTCTACTAATTAATAATTTATGTAATAATGTTTTTCAATTTTTGGAATCAATGACTTCCTTTTTATAATAATTATTGTTTGATAAGCATAATAACAAGAGTATATATATTTCCAATAGTTAAAAACATATATTTTTCTGAGAACTCTTTTAAGAGATTCCAAATATTATGCAAGACATTACAATATAGAAACCTAAAACTCTTTTACAGATTTTTTTTTTCTGCATGTTATTACCATTAAAATGGTTTACTCAATATTTTCTTAGATATTTTACATTCGCAATTTAAAAAAAAATATGTAAGGAAATCTGATAATTAACTGTATGTGATAAAACCAATATTGATTTATATTAGTATATAACACATTTGTATATCTGCTATATAATAATTTGTGCATTAATAGTTAGAATGAAATAATCATATGATAAATAGTAAAATTATATACAAGAAGTAATAACTTAATTGAAGCTTTGTTCTTTCTATCCACGAAAGAGTTAAAGGAAATTATTTAAAAAATTCTACCTTATCACTTTCAGAATTCTCACAAAAACGAGAGATATATTACTCTAATTTTATATATCTTTTTATTTACAAACCAGGGAGCGAATTCTCCCCCCTTGAACAGAACAAAAAGGGAGGGAAAGTGAAATACAACACATAGTTAAGTACATACATACTTTTCTTTTTTTGTGTGTATTTATTTATTTAAAGTAGCAAAATAATTCTTTTTTTAATAACTCAAATCTCCAAAATGTGTGTGTTATTAAAAAAAATCTCGTTATTTTTAGGATATTAATAAAAGGGAGCTATCATTTACTAAATTATTCATAATTTTTTTGTATATCATCTTGCACCAGTTTAAAAAACTTCATTCATGTGGAAAATGGGTACTCCAGTTAGTATTGAGATAAAACCTTTATGGCCCCCGTCGACATGACACCAGGAAATCCCGAATATAATGTTCATCCTATGGAGTTTCGTACTTTTCTGTTTACAGTTAGGGTATTGCTTTCAATTGCATGGAATAAAATGCATTTGAAAGAGCAAAAAAAGATGTTTCTCTGGTTTCAGATTTTCTAAAAAAATTTTGCAATTTTTAAATGTTTATTAAAAATCTGAAAATTCACATTCCGCCCACTAAAACAGTCAAAAATATTTTCAATCATTGGATGAAAAAAATAAAACCAGGGAACCTATGCTCTTTCAAATTTCTAAATTCCTTTACTAGGAAGTTATTAGAAAAGTCTACATTTTACATTTGAGAAAAGAAAAAGAAAACATGCAACTCCTCCTTTAAGCGTAAGGATACATGAAATTCCCTCGTGTCTCATTGATGAACAGTGATTTACGACTCATTTTATGGATTTTGTAACAGAAATGTAATTTTCTCAAAATTCGTAGCATATTTTAGAAACTATTTCCAATCATGTCGTTCTTTAGCAAGCTGGAAACTGCATTTGAAAATTTCTACAAATACATTTTCCAAAATAAGCTATCCTCTGTTTTTATTCTATCTTGTTAAAATTATTTTTATTTTGTATTATTTTCTTGATTTGTTTTAACTGTCACTTCATAATTATATAACTAAGGGGGGGAAATTTGTTATTTAAACCTGTTTGTGTGTCTTGCTTTTTTGTGCGTTTAACTTATTGAGTGCTTTATTTTTTGTTAATATTCCAAATTTAAATTGTTATTTCTATCAACATTCAATTAACTGTATATACCTATAAAATATAATTTTTAAAAGTATTTATATTTACATGAAAAGATTTCGAGAACAAAGCATTGACATTTATTTTTTGATGTGTTTGTGTTTTCTCTCATACTCGTAAGTTTCATAATTTAATCTTTCATAAGAAACGGAATGAAATATATCAAGTTTCTCAAAATTTCATGCAGAATTTGGCAGATAAATTTGATGTGATTATGCACTTTTTTTTTACAAGAATAGTAATATCATTTTGCAAGAATTGTAAAATCTTCTTGCATTATAATATTCCAGATAGCCAAGTAGTCTGGGCATGAGTTCTTTGTTGTCGATGTTTTGCTTGATTCTATATTCCTGTCTAGATACTCAGATCCATAGCATAGCGAAGCTGATACACGTTAAATCTCTTAGGACTCAAAAGTTCTCCGGTTAGCAGGTTGTAGAAATTATGAGAATGGAGTAGTTTCATCTGGCTTTTCATGAATTAGTTGTTATTACATATGTTTTCTCCAATATCACCGCGTTACTTGTACGATGTTAATAAATAATCAATTATTGAGAATTAAACTTCAAACTAAGCTCATTTTATTGGGAATGAAAATAATTTAATGGAATTTACCCCTTTATTGATTATTAACGTCAAACCAAAACGAGGATTATTAGCGATGAACCTCATTGATTTTAACCGCGGTGCTAGTGAAGAGAACAGTTCAAGTGACGGTTCAGTCCCTCTACATAATGGGTCTTAGGCCCTACGAAGATTCGAACCCCCGATAAGACAGAATAAATGGTGGCCGCGAATTCGAGATCATAACCACATGGTTATTGCTTTTTATTTAAACTGAAAATATAACAATCCAGAATAATGTAACATGTTTTTTAGCCTCAATAAAATAGAAAGGGAAAAAAATACTTTATGCAAAAGATTCATATGCCTTTTCTTTATTGTAAACAATTATTAAAAAATGCATGATGAATTGAAGTTTGATGAGTATTAAAAATGAAATATTATTAACAATTGATTTTGAAGACCTAATTAATGATTTTGCAAATACAAAGTGTAGAAAACGTATATTCACATAAAACCGTATTTAACAATGGATTGCTTTTGTTAAAATGTACATGTATATTCACCAAATTAAATTAAAGGGTCACAAGTGGGGCCTATTTTTGCATAAGGGCCCAGGGCCTCAAGAAGTCTTAAGACATCCCTCTACACAGGTAATTGATTAGTTGCTTTAAAAATTGACAATAAAACACAAGACAGTAAAAAAAAAAGTTTCTATCATAGCATTAAAGAATAATATACAAATACATAAATAAGAATATTAATACTTTTATACACATGAAACAACAAATAAATATATTGATTAGAGATATGTCAGAATGAAGCCTGTTGTTTATGTTGAACAATAACATAAAACAATTTAGTGTGGCACTCTTGATCAAGCATACAGCTCTGTTGTAATTTATTCCATACATTTCTTAAATGAAGAATAGCTTGATATAATTATCCATCATTGTTAATGATAAGGAGTTTGATATTTTTCTTATCTGAGGTCAATGACTAGCACAGATATCTGGTTAAGAATCTGTTATATAAGCAATGGCAAGGATTAGGGGGCAACCTCTCACTTTCTTTTTAAAGGGAAAAAACATTTTTTATATTCATTTTAGCTGCCTAAAACTAGGAATAATGAGCAAAAAATCTAAATAAACTATGTTGTCATTTCACCTAATTAACTTACCTTTCCTATTAAAAAAATTACTGAGTGGAAATACGCACAAAATGCAATGGTATGGATCACAGTGCAGTTATTAGTGTAAAACACCTTAGGACTCCCTAGTTGGATTATTCAAATTATTTTAAACAAGTCATACTTTTTACAATGAAATTATCAAAGATCATTTAATTGTAATACTTGTATAAGATTGTTCTTTTCATGAAAGTGATAATGTAATAATATCAATCAAATTTTCAAAAAAAAAAAACATCTGTTGCTAAACTGCAATACAATTGGACTAAATTATCAATTTTTACTTCTCAGTCAAAATTCACTCTGAAAACATCAAAAACTACCATTTTGTTGTTAAATTATATATTTTTTGAGCATAAAATAAAAACATACCCCATCCCTATTATTTTTTGTTGTCTATAAATTCCCTCCTCATTCCTAATTTTCAAATGCTAACCTGGTTGTAAAGTACAAGAATATTTTTCTGAATCTTAAATTATTTTCATCAAAATTCAATGAAGAAACTACTTTTTTGTCTTGGCCAAACATAATATGCCACAAGGAACTAGACAAGTAGTAGAGAGATCCATTGTATATAAATTATAACCGAATAATACTTGTATCTAATGATATTTTAGATGAAATTGTGACTCAATTCCATGACCTATAGGTAACAAAAAAGAAAGGTTATCAGGTTGTCATATTTAACGATTTAATGAGAGTATGGAAAGAGCAAGGATATGTCAAATATGTCACATTTTGTTCAGCAAAAGAAAATGAATAAGATGGATTAAGATTGAAGATTAATAAAAAGTATCCATTGTCATTTAGTTTAGTTTTTTTTAAATGCAACAAGATATATAATATCAAGTCATTTTTCAGGAGAGAATAGATATGTTTTTAAATAAACTCAGAAATATGAAAATAACAATTTTACAAATTTTATTAATAATTTAGCAACTAAATGATGAAGAAAGAAAAGATGAACTAACTTCAAAAGCTAGAGACAAATGCTTTATATGTGAATATAATATAATTGCTACAAATTATAACATTCCTCTAGTAATTACACCATCTACCTCAGGTAATCTTTCGCTCACTTCTGGACGTACTTCGGTTTTTTCCTTTGCCTTTGCAATGTCAGTTAAACACTAAAAAAAAAGAGAAAAACCGATTAAAAATACTAAACAGACAAAAAAATAATTTAAGGTTTTCTTTTGGAATAGAAAAAGTACTAATTATATGAATTGTGAAGTATTTGCTCCAATTTTTTTTGCAAACCATTGCCAATTATATCAATGATACAATTAATATTTCACTCATTCTTCATTTCTGATAATGTAAGGAATTCTTACTCAAGTACAAAAATCTCATATGAATAATTCAAAATTCTCACTTTAAAAAAGTATTTGTTACATTTTTCATCATACAATTACATCTAAATTAAAAAGTTTTGAAACATAAACCTAGAGTTATGAATAGTATTCTTAGTTCCATGCAACATGATTTCTCATTAACTTCCAAATGTCAGTTGACTATCGGAGATCATATATTATGGCCACCCATTTTACAGGAATTTATCATGTATCAAAGAAAAAATATAAAAAATTATATAGAAAAAGAAATTTCTTTTATGCATTTGTCATAAAAAAAACTTAATTATTTCATACCTCTGTTTTCCAATTTAATGTACAGTAATACTTATAAGCAAGAATCCTTATGTAAAATGGATTGTTTTCGGACTCAAATGACACGGAATAAAATATTGTGTACATTTTATTTTTCATTAATAGTTTTTATCTTTTTGAAAATTTTTGTTTTAATTTTTGATATTTTAAATACATAAAAAGTTCAACATAATATTCTAAGATATTTTGTATGACATGTTTGTTGTATATTTTAATTACTCTCACTCCAAGGCCACATAATACAGATATTTTTTTAGGCACAATCAGAGATAAAAACTGACAACATGATGACATTCCAACTTTCATGTTGCACTTACAAGGTTCTTGAGATTAATTGAATTTAAACAGAAGTAACTTTTATTATTCTAAATGACAGCCTTCAGAATAATATATTAAGCTTTTACTTCCCAGTTATGAATTTTAATATTTAGCTATAAGATATTGCATTGGTATAGTAATATAGTGAAATGACAGTGATATTAATATATCATGTATGGCTATACATGATATTTTTAATTATATAATACCAATGTTCACTCTATTTAGAGTGAACAATGTTATGTTATACCAATATTCACTCTATTTAGAGTGAACAAAGTTATGTTATACCAATGTTCACTCTAAATAGAGAAAACATCTGAATTACACAATTACATACAGTTTGTGTGAATTTACAGCATGAATTTTAATAATATATTACAAAGAAATATGGGGAAAAAAATACTATGACTAGTTTTGCCAATTTTGGTTTGTTTAAAGAGAGAGTGGTGTGGATGCAAATTAGTTCTGAATAAATGTTTCATTTGCCTGTCTGTGAAACAAACAGATGAATAAGATAAATATTAGTTGGAAATCTAGTAAACACTAGTATGTTATTATATTTGGAGGCTATGTTATCCACTTAAGTAGAGTCCATTTATCCAAACTTTTATTTACGAAAACTCTAAGGAATACAGAGAATTTATTTGCTTATGTTATATCAACTCATAGAGGGCCTACTGAATATTAATCTATATATTCTACAGGTTTTAAAAATTAACCATTCAGAACAATTTACTCCAAGTAATATTGACATGTCCAGTGACATAAACACAAATATGTAAATTACACATTTTAGTAGTCATTGAGAAAATATAAAACAATGATAAAAATAAATTTGAATTTTACCTAACAAAATAAAAAGTAATATCAATACATATAGATATCAATTAAAAAAAACCAACCAAGATCTGGTACAAAATGTAAAAAAAAAAAAAATTTACTAAGCAAATGTATTTTACCTCTAAAAATTGCATATTCTGCAATAAAAGTCACACAAGTGATTAATCATTAGACAAATATCATTTTATAAAAATTATTTTTATGAATCATTTTTTTTTATATTTATGGTGTTAAATTTTATATATTTAACAATTCTAAACACGATATTCCTTATTTTTGTGGATAGTGCCTTAATTAGCATATTCAATGATTGGATATGATTCTTAAACGAGCGATTTAACGATTGTTTGTATAAGAACAGCATTCTTCTGAAAAATGTCCATTATTTCTACAGAATTTTGATTTAATTCTATAACTTTCATATCAAAGAAAAAAGAACTATTTTGCTTTCAAGATTAACATTTAAATTTTTTTTTGACATAATAATCACTTTTATAAATTCCTAAGAGTACAGAAATTAAATGTTACAAATGTTTCCTATCACATATTTTAAAATGGTTCAGAAATGTAGGAAAGATGGATTGTGAGTGTGTGTGAAATGCAAGTGTATATATATATATATTTAAAGTTCAAAGGTTAGAACTGGTGAAATTACAGGACAAATAATCATATTTCAAAGCATTCAAATACTTTTCCAGAAACTTCCAAAGAAATTATGTCTAATTCGAATCTTGGAACATTAGTTAAAATTTTCATTTAGAATTCCAGTAAAATGAATTGATATAAAAGATATGCTGATAAGTAATAATTATTTATGCATGTCCTAGCATTTTCTTAAGAAATAATTAAGTGTTGCAGGTTAATTCACACATATTATTATAAGTTTCTAATGTCCTAAGTGTAAATTCTTGCTGTGGAAAAAGATATTGAAACATAGTAATTCATGCATGGATCAAATTTAAAATTATAATTCAAAATTCTGAGATATGAGAATAATTTGTATGTTGGTAAATGAAATAGAACTACTATTAAAAACTCTATTTCTTGTCTAGTTTCATTGAGATTTCTCCATAGCTAAAATTGTGTAAATAATAAAACTGTCATAAGAATGCTGTGTTACATGAAAATTGCCTACAATATTAATTTTTCTTTCAAGAGTTGGTTCTAATGTAAAATTCTGTCAACCATAACTGTAGGTCCAATTCATCATATACTAATCAACATAATAGCAATATTTTTCTGGATTGGTGAAAATGGTTGATGGGATTTTACACATGTATCCAAGAATTACAAATTCAAAATAATTAGCATTTTTAATTAAAAATTTGTTTTTGATGTTAAATCCACATTTATAAGTATTTTGTGACAAATAGAGTATTTAAATGTATTTTTAAGAAAACATTATTAACCTTAAAAAATAATACTCTAAAAAGTTACAAAAGTAACTGTAATAATGAATATATAATCAGGAATAACTACTAATCAACACTAGATTAAGTCAATATCAATAAATATTATAACAAATTTTCTCAATGGGTCAAAGTATTTACAATAAATGTTAAAAAAAAAAAAAAAAATACCTTGAATGTTCTGGGTTCCCATATAGCAAGATCTTGCAACTCAGCAACTGATAATTGGATTTGACTCTGAGAAAAATATTAAAAGATTATCAAATTATGCTTGTTGTTTCATAGTAATATGGAGTTTGCTATTTTCCCTACCGGTCACTTGATTGGTAACATAATAATGTCAATTTACTACAGCTAGAAATTTTTTTATAATTTCATAAATTATGGTAACATATTAAAAACTTATTTATCGATACTATTTTCTTTTTAATAATATTGAATTTGTACTATCTTATCAAAAGGATTAACTTTTTTGGTGGTGGGGGAACAAAACACATTGATACATACCTTAATTAAATTCTGAGTTAATCTTTTATAATCTAATCCATGTTCAGCAGCTGCAGCATCCACCCTAGAACATCGAAGCTGTATTAAAAAAAAAAAAGATCCAATTACAGCATAGTTACAAAGGAAATAAGTTTCAATAATCATAACAAATGAAGTTTTTGACATGTTCTAAAACCATAGAAATACTGATAAAGGCTATTGGCTACTTGAGTCTTTCCAATAATTTAATATTTGTATTTTAACATGCATTAATTTAGCACCTTGCATCATAAATAAATATTAATAAAAACTATACAGGCATACAACTAAACAATTTATTTGTTCAACAAAAAGGAAACATTAATTTTTTTATTTCAACAAGCACAACTATGGCTACATTTATTTATTAACATTTTTGCCACTTGATATTGAAGCGTATCTGATTCAGTCAACATGCAAAATAATGAGATCTACAGAAATAAATTTGATGATATATCAAATTTTTACAAATCTATTGTTGTGAAAACTTTTAGAATGAATTAGGCTCACTTATAGGTTGATGGCTTTTATGAAAATAACATGTTTTGAAAGACATTTGAAAATTTTCACATATTCATTGCACAACCTCTAATTACAATATAACATGGACTATACCCAACCTTTCTGTGAAATTCTGTATTTCATGTCAACAAAATGCTTTATTATGCCGTGATGATTGGGACAAAAAAAAATCACTGCACTTAAGAGACATGTTATGTTCTTTTAATGTCTTTCAAAATTTTTTTTTCCTACTTTTCTGTAACATTAGTTTATTTATTTAAGAACTATTTATCATCATTAAACTGTGTTGGAAAATATTTATATTCCTTTTAAATTTATGATTCATCAAATACATTAAGTGATGCTATTCAAGTTCTTATAAAATCAAAAGAAATTTTATTCCATTTCCACACTACATCTTAAATTCCTTTGTACATACTGTAAATCAAGTCAGCTTGAAGTTAACCATGGAAACAATGAAAATATTAAGTTTTAAAGTTAAGTATTCATTTTCCATTAGTTTTAATATTTTATGACTAATGTGTAGCCATTTTTTCAAATGATTATTTCTACTCAATGAATATTTTAATTATAGTTTTAAGTCTTTCAATTTAGAAAGAATTTTTTTTTTTTTAAAAAAAAAAAGCAAATGCTAAGCTAAAAAAATATATTTTTTACACATCAATTGCATTTTATATGTTTGTATATGTATCAGTTATAATTAACAAATATGCTAATCCACACGATTTTTTTAACCTCACATAATATATACAATTACATGTTTAATTACATATATAACAATTAGTTTTACTTAGTAAAATCATACAAAAAGTCCACAAAAAATGTATAGGTCTTATGAAATATTGATTACATTATAAAGAAATGTAACAATTTATAAGCCTCATCATACTAATGATGAATTACATAAATACAATACTATATGAAGGTTATCTATTTTAATAACTTTACATATAAGCTCAAAAGAAAGTATATTAATAGCAAACAACAATTTCAAACATATGCAAATTATTATTATAGGTTACAGATAACATTACCTGAAAAAGATATTCTGGTTTTATTTTCCTTCCTATAGTTGTATATTTTAAAGCTTTTTGTAGGAACCTTATAGCAATAGAGTAACAATTCCTACGACGGCCATAATAATTCTAAAGAAACAAGTTGAGAAATTATATTTAGTTGTAATAAAATTATATAAATAATACAAACTAAATATATACAGTATAAATATATAAGTACAGAAAATTTTTTACTCAAAATTTAAAAAATAAACAGCAGAAATTATAGAAAATTACTTAAAATAATTTTATTTAGAGATTAATATTAAAAATGAAATAATAAATGGAATATAAAGACAACTGACAAGATGGAATATTTCCCTTTCATATAACAAAAGTATTGTTTATGTATGAAAATCAATACATTCCTCTATATTTTTAACAGTACATGGTAGCACAACTATGTCTTTTACAACAAATATTTTGATGTAACTGAAATAAAATTCAATAAGAGTCTCATGGTTTACTTTCTTAAGATGAAAGCAAGCATGCAAATTAATATTTTCAACATAATTTGAAACACTTTAAACAAAAGTAATTTATTTTTTAACAGAAAAATAAATTTTAGAATTATGGAAGACATGAAAATAAATTTTGTAGTCTTCAAACATGAAGACTACAAAATCAAGAAAACAAACTTAAATTTTTATATTGAAGTTAAAGTATGTGATTATCCAAAGCTTCTATGACAAGTATACTTTGAAATTAATTACGTGTAATATATTAAAATTGAAAGGAACAATACAAATGGTCTAAGTCCATGTATAACAATTTTTGGTACTTTTCCATTTGCCGGTGCAAATCTTGCAAACAGACTTAATTGGCGACAATATGCAGAATACACATATTCCGTTAGGCATTGGTTGTATCATTTTTAGTGACTTTATCGCTTGCGACTGCAAAATAGAAAAGTACCCATTTTTTAAAAGAAAACATAGAAAAACACATTTAAGCATTCATAAAAGCAAAAATATTATTAAAAATATCATATATAATAAATATATTAACAAGAATATGTAATTAAGATGATACAGACTTTCATACCATATAAAAGTCAGGATACCTATGCAAGAGAAAAATTATACAAATAACATGGTTGTTGCAAATGAAATACTATTGAGTGATATTAAGTTCTTACAAGTTGTGTAAGAACTGAAATAAATAAATAAAAATCCTGCACACATGAGACTGATTCAAGAGTAGTATTTGATTTGTTCAATGAGTATTCAATATTCACTATTTCCAAGATCAAATAAATCATGGAACACAGTAAATTAAGGTTATTATATTTTGATGAATACATATTAGGAAATTCTGCAGGGACTGCAGTAAAAAAAATAAATACAACATTTGATTGAAAAAGAACATATGAAATATTTGTCAGTTTAGAAAATTTCATCATGAGATTGATCAATGCAAGTGACTCGTGAGTTCTTTTGAAATTCTTCTGTGAGCTGCCGAGTTTGCAAATGTATACACATTTTAACATTCCTAATTTTCATAGTGGAATTTAATTTTTATTAATTTCTTGCATGAGCAGTATACAATGTTAATATGATTTGGGGTTTGGTGACATTTGTGATTTGGCAACCAAATGCTTGTGTGGGAATCTCTAAGTTTCTAGACTCAGTGAGGCTGGGGTCTCGATAAATGACAGAACTTCTAGGAAGTTTGATTCCCTCACTTCACAAGACTATAAAAGGTGGATAGATGCTCTTAGGTCAGTCATACATATTTCGAGAGACCAACCCCTCACTCCGCACGTGGTGCACTACGGGTTAGGTCAGTCATACAATAGGTTCAACTGTCTAGCACAGTGAAGTCTAGAGAACTCTGTGACTTTCTTGTACTATTGTTATTGAAAATATGAGTGAAATTCTTCCATATTTGCATTGGTAGTTGTCTATGGAAAATAGTTGGTTGTAAATTAAATTTCAATCCAAAGAATCTGTAATTCGTTTTTATGTTGGTGAAACATAAACTTTAAACTGAAATAGAAAAATCAAAAGGGCTGCCATGTCCACAGCCATCATCGAGAATAAAACACAGGGTAGGTACATTTGGCGAAATATCGCCAAAAGAATTCCGTAGCTTTTAGCATTCCAATCTTCACAGAATTATTAATACAAATAACGAAATTTTTACCGAATCAAAATTCGGCGCAAAACAAGAATTGTGTACAAAGATATTTTTGATTAATAGAAATTCTTATTCATTTATACATTTCAACATTCAAACGAAAAGATGATTGAAAACATAAATGCAAACTATGAAAAATGCCAAGAAGTAAATGAAGAAAGAGTGAAACAAAAAGTAGCTAAAAAATACTAGTTGCATTTACGATGGAAGTAAACAGAAATATTACAATATCAGCATAATATTTATAATTAACATATAATCAAAATTTGATATCAAGTTCCGAAAAAAAAAATAAGAATTACCGCAGTCAACTTCAAAATTTTCCGTCTTTTAAAAGTTTTATCAAAAGCTTGCTGCCTAGCAAAATTAATAATTGATAAAAATACCATATTTGATTATTTCCTTATTATTTTTGATCAAACTAAAAAAAGCATGGTCAGCCCAGAAGAAAAATAAACAAGTTCACTTCGATTCATTTCATACATTTTCACTGATATTTCAAGGTTCATGATGAATCTTGAAGGAGAAAGGTCGTAACATCAAACATTAAGGACTTTAAAATAATAATAAAAAAATATTTTAAAGTTTTCAATGTTTGAGAAAAAAAGATTTTTAAATTATGTAAGATAATTTTAAAATCCTTAATGTTTGAGGTAACAATTTTAATAACGATGATGATACCGAAAAATCCAAGGAAGTTTTAAATTAAAAGCTTTCACTGGCACTTACCACATTTGAAGACTTACTAAATGATATTTGAAGTTTTGCCATTCTACATTCAAAAGAAATCTGTAAACAGCTTTAAGCTGCGTAATATTTTAAATTATTAATAAAAACAACAATGCTCTTGTGCGTAAACTGTAATAATTACATCATTATTAGATCAATTATAAGCAACCGACGAATATTGTTTAAGATCGGTATAAAATAATTTCCTTCAGAATGAAAATTACCTCTGAAAATAATATTTTATTATGTACTACATGTCAATTATACTATTTTGAATCTAAAAATTAATGCAATTTAATATTTAATCATTTTGAAAAGTTATCTGTAAATGAGAGCTCATAATTATTCGCTATTTTATGATGAATTAGTTAAATCATCGATTAAATAGTTCTTTATTATAATTATGCAATTATATGCATTATCGATGTTGTTTCGAACAAAATACTTTAAATTGAAATGGCTGTGAATGTCACCCGCCATACTTTTTTTTTAACAATCTCGAAACCAAACATTGCATTTCGATGTCGTATCACATGAACGTGACGCTCAGTTACTTTTGTAAGTTTACGCCATCTGACGTCATTTATAAACTGTAGTTCTATTTGTTTAATTGATAATTTTAGTTTCAAATTGCTTGCAGAATAGGAAGTAATGTATTTCTGGTTTCTAGTAATGCTTAATTAATATAAGTTTTAGTTCAAACTATAAATTAAAATACGAACTCTTTTCTCTCATTCCCTACAGGTTAATTGTATTCTGCCACAAGCTGCAATAGGGGAAGATTTTTTGACGTATCGAGTATTTGTTTAAATTTCATCGTTAATCAGCAACATTTAATTCACCTACGTGATATACAATTGATTGAAAAATTTGCTGTTTTGAAAACGTATGGTAGCCATCATGAAATTTCAATACAAGGAAGAACATCCATTTGAAAAGAGGAGGGCTGAAGGTGAAAAAATACGAAGGAAATATCCTGATAGAGTACCTGTGAGTATGCATTATTTATATATAAACCAAAACACTTAAAACAAAGAACATCAATTTTACCTACAAATTTTTTGTTTACATTCAATATTTTTCATGTAATGTTAGGTTTTGGTATGACTATATGTAATCATTTTTTTATTCGTGAATTACATCCTTGCATGATTTGATTCTTATCAAGTTACTTCAATTCGAATATTTCAAGAAATTATTAATGTTAAGAATTGTACTTTTCTAAAAACTAACTCAAAAAGAAATTACTTATCAAAAATTTAAAAATGTTTCTAGTGGCATAAATGACGTACATGTTATCTGTATCGCTAAAATAACTGTGTAATTTGCAACAATTCCGTTTTCCCTAGTATTTAACAATAATAAATACTTGGGACAATGGAATTGGTTTTGGAACGAAAACTCAGTTTGGTCGCTTTATGGTGTACGTTTGCTTATAATTTTAGCTGTTTTAATTTTATTGTAACAACTACTTAGCAGACATACCTCTGGTATGTAATTTAGAAACATGACACATCAAAATCCGCTAATTTATATATTTTAATTCACTTCACTATTAGAATGATTTTTGAAAATATTTTTAATTGACAGGTATATAGTTTGAAATGCATAATTTACCTAAACAGTTTAATTTAGGTATTTTTGTAACTTCAGTAACTGTAGTTTCTGTATTTCTGTACTTGGTACATTAATCTATACAGTTTTAGAATCCTGTAAAATTAAGTGATTTTTGGCACAAATATGGATTGTTATGAAATATTTTGAAATTCTGTTATTGACTGAAAAACTTAATTACCAATTATGTAACTAATCAAATATTTAGGCAAATATTAAAACTTAATCCAATTCTTAGAAACATGATTAAAATTTTAATTCCAATTTCATTTAAATATATTTAAGAGACAGTTATATTAAAGCAGTCATCTATTATAACATCCTTTCCCCATCAAATAGAATATACAGTCCCAAATAACTTTAGTGATAAAGTTAATTTATTCCAATTCAGGTTATCATGAATTAAAAAAAAATGTTGAAGGTTATAATAGTTACGATTTTAATATTGACTTTTCGTGAAAATATATTATATGTGTAGGTATAAATTATAAAATTTGAAAGATAAATGATTGAATTTAAACTATTTTACATTTTTAATTAAAATTTTATCTTTTACTTAATTGTTCATAAATCTGGAATAGAACTTCGCTGTATTGTAATGTATATGTTTGAAGATTAATTGTATATTTATATAAATTTGATAAGATATGACACTTGACAGAGTTTAGATTATAAATTATTTGGTTTGTTTTGGCTTGTTTTGTTTTTTGGTTTGGTTGGTAGTTTTTTAAAATTTTCCATTTAATGATTTTTAAAATAAGATATATATTAGTATTTTATTATATTCATACCTTGAATATGGATCTTTACATTTCTTCATTTGAGAACTAAATATTATGTGTTAAATCAATTTTTCTTTTAGATTTTTTATAGTTTAAATTTATATTCCTATGGTTGGCTTAGAGTTGATAAGTCCTTAGCCTATAACTTGGATTGAAATTTAAAGTTCTATAACTTGTTTTTATTTTTATTTCTCTTGTGATTAATTTAGAGATTATTCTTTAGTGGAATTTTTTGACATGGTTTTAATTGTTCTTGCAGGTGATTGTAGAGAAAGCTCCCAGAGCCCGCATTGGAGACCTGGATAAGAAGAAATATCTTGTTCCCTCAGACCTGACAGTCGGACAATTCTACTTCCTGATCCGAAAACGTATCCATCTGCGACCAGAAGATGCTCTCTTTTTCTTTGTGAACAATGCCATTCCTCCCACTAGTGCATCTATGGGAACCCTGTACCAGGTAAACATTTTTGAAGGAATTAATTCTTGTTATATTTTTAACTTATGTCCATGAAGAAGTCAGACTTCAATTTTACACTTTAAAAATAAATTCGTAATGTATGTGTTTTAAATCTGTTTTGTATTACCTTGAAGAACAGGATCTAAATTTGAACTTCATATTAGAAAAATGCCTCAGGATAATATATTTAACTTCTGTAATGTGTTACGTACGTCTCATTTTGTTTTAATTTCTATTTGGATAAATTCACTTTCAATCACTATTTGGATAAATTTACTGTTTCACTGCAGCCTTTATGGGTGCTTTTGTTTATTTTTGACTGGCACCATTTTAATGTAATGGGACTGATAAGCTTGAATCAATTTTCAAAGTGGGTATAGCTCATTGTTAATGTGAAATTAACTTTTATATGTTATAAATTTATAAATTTCCATATGTTCAATTAGTCTATTAATATCATTCTTTGAATAAATCTTTTATAATTGAATACTTATTTGAATATAACTGAATGGTTGCATTATTCTTAGAACGTAACTTATACTTATTTTTATGTTTTAAAATCTTAAATGTTCATGCATGTAATAAAATGCATTTTTTTTCTAGAAGTTGCTGTAGTAATTTTATTAATTGGAGTAATCTGTTAATCAAGGCATTAATGTACTTGATTTTAGAACTCATATTAAATTTTGCATTTGATTTTTGTATGTTTGTGAATGCATGCGATCTTGAATGTGCTGTAAATATTTCATCAATTCTTGAAACGTGACTTAATTTGGAGTTAAGATCTAATAAGATTCTATATCATTGGTTAGGATAATTGTAATCTTTAATTTTTATGCAATTATTCAAATATTTTAATGTTAGTACAATTTCAGTTTGAAAGGGGGGATTTGTTATAAGTTTTTTTAATTAGATATATAAGAATTCACTGAATTGTCATTGTGTCAGAGTATTTATTAAATTTATTTTTTTACGATTTAGTAATTGGCATTTGTGATTCGAATTGTTCTTACTGCGTGACAAAGAACTAAAATATTAAAGTTATCAAGTTTATTTTTGATTTTTATAAATTAAATAATCAAGTGCATTGCATTCTGCATATACTGTGTCAACTGTAGTATATTTCTTAAAATTTTGTTAATTTAACTTTATCTACAGTTTATCTTATTTTTATTAGGTCTTTAATTAAATGCCAATAAACCTTTTATAGATTCTTCAACATAAAATCCTAACAAATTTTTGCATTTTCTGAATATTTTTAAAAAGTATAATTATCATTTGAATATCTTAATTTTTTATTAGATCAAATTTATTTTATGAAGACAAATTAATTATTGATTGTTGGACACCTTTTTGACATTAAGTATTAAGCAAAAATTCTTTTAAGATTTGCTATTGGCATTTTTTTTTTTTTTTTTGTAGACCTTAAGTGTAATTTTACCATGCTAAGTTTTCATAGTTTTTTGCTGTATATAGAATTTTCTCTGCTGTCTATACAATATTCTTGTGTTCAAATACAGTTTCATTGTAAATAGTTTGCAGTGGAGGGATTCAACTAACGAGTAAAAGAAAATTTGCAATTTAACTTCAGCATTTATGTGTAACTAAACTATTAACTTTATATAACTCAAGGTGATTAGAAAAACATTTTTTCTTATAAATATATATTTAAACAATGACATTTTTACAAATTTCTTTTTGTAAATTTATTATTGTTAAGCTGAACTGTATAAAATTCAGTTTAATCTCTGCATATTTGTTATGAAACCTAATTAGCTTTTTTGTTATTCTATTTATTGTTTAGATTTTTAAAAAAACTTGGTTAATTGAAATGAAAATTAACTCTTACTCATAGGCTAAACTCATTTTTTACTTGTTAAAATTTTTATTAAAGAGAGTAAGAGTTAAGGGCTTGAGATTTGATTCAATTAAATGAAGCAAATAGTTAAAGAAAAATTTCTATTTTAATTGATGCTTTTTTTCATCCATTATTGTCAAATTTAAGGCAAGTTATCTTTATTATGCTAGTTTTTTTTTTTTTTTTTGTATCATTTTTAATATATGGGTAAAGGATTTTAACTTTGCAATAGATTTTTTTTTTGCCAGAAATAGTGGAGCTGTGTATAATGTAAATGTTTTGTATTCTTTTATTTCAGGGAACTATTATAAATTGTCGAAATTAGCATTTTCATTAAATCCAATTTATGACGAATTTATAATTTTCACATTTTTTTTATATCACAATTGTAGTTAAATTCTTTAAATCAAATAGCTTTTGCTTATTTCTTTACAAAATTTAATATTGGAAATATTTTAAATAAAATTTAAAATTGCGAGTCATTTTAAATTTGGTCTACAAATGATCTCTATATGTATTTTTGTAATCACATGTGGGCCACGGTAACCTAGTGGTCATGGTTTCGGACTCGTGGCCAATGGTTTTCGTTCAACGCGGGTTTGATCCTTGGCCGCTAAAAACACGCTGTGTAACCGGGGCTGATGCACATTAAATCTGTCGGGCCCTAAGGCCTCCCGTTGGCGTGGTGTGAAAGTTTGGAGAGAGGGGTACTAGCTCAGGTGTTGTCCTCACCACTTGACCATGGTTCAAAATTACGAGGTCTGTCGCCAATAGCCCTGGTGTTGCTTCTAGTGTGACGTTAATTTTAACTTAACTAAACTTTGTAATCATGCCTTTGTAAATAACATATTACTGAAATATTTAAATCATGTAAAATTTAGAGGATTCATAAAATTTCTTTATAAATTTTTAGGAGCATCATGAGGAGGATTCCTTCCTGTATATAGCCTACAGTGATGAAAGTGTGTATGGGAGAGAATAAAGCACATCTGTTTCTGTCCTTCCTACTCTTTATGTTTGTATAAATGTCATTAAGGTTTTTCAAGCATTGTACCAGAAGGCTGAAATTTGTGAATTTTATTGGAAGATTTGACTTTTATTTCCCATATCGTACATGTTCAGTTGTGGATCCTATGTTTTATGTTTGTTTTGGAAAAATTAAATTGATGTTTTAAATCTATATTGTAATGGTTTATTTCATTCATAAAATTATAAGTAACAAATTTTGTATTTAGATTTTTTCTGAAATTTATAATGATTATAGTATCTGGCTTTTTTTCACTACTATTGATGATTTAAAGAATAATTATTGTAGTTTATTTTTACTCGAATTTTTAAAATTTGTAGAAAATCATAGTTGCAGCAAAGTTAATAAAACTGTTATCTCAAAAATATGATAAATGAAATATAAGTTAGGAAAAATATTACTAATAATTAAAATGAGCATTAATATTTTCATGAGATGTAATATAAATTTGGAATATAAATTTACAAAAAGTACTGAAAATAAGTTTAACTGTAAAGATCAAGATAATACATTAGATTAAATGAATTTTTATTCCCTAGAATATAATCTTTGTTTTGCCATATGAAATTAAGAAATTTGTTATATAATTTTAATAAATCATTGCACAATTCCACAGGTTGGTGTCTGGTTATATTCTTATGTTAAAATGTTATGCATGTTGAAAGTATTGAGGCATTTTAAAAGACACTAGTTTAAATTTTAATATATTTATTAATTATGGATATTTAACTTCTAAAATCTTGTATTTGTTAATCTGATAACATTTTGAAAATTTATTTAAAACTTTTTGTATTTAAACAAATAGAATTGAAATTCTTCACTCTTAAAATTTAAATTCATTGGGAAAAGAAGAAAATCTTTATACTATTCAGTTTTTCAGCAATCCTAATTTTTCATAAATGGTCTTTGAAAGTTCATGTTTCTTGTATATGGAAACTGGGCTCTGCCATTGTTACCACACATTCTTAATGGATATTTATGTTATAAAGAAAATAGATTATCCCATTAGAGAAATCTTAAAATTATTGCCAAAATTTGAATTGCATTTGTGTGATCATTTTCAGGATTCACCATTCTTCAGTTTTCATTTTGCCATTAAAGTTTTATAGGGAATATATTAAAGGAAGATAATTTTATATTTATCTGAATTTTATTATTCTTTACACATATTAATTCAGGCTATTTTGATTTTGAAATTTTTCTTTTAAAGGTTCCTTGCATGATCTTTGATTTTCATCTTGATACTCATTTCTGGGGAACTAATGAAGCACAGTTGAAACTTAATTCTGATTTTAAAAATAGTACACCATTCTGATTTTTAAAATCAAACAAAGATTAATATCTTAAGAAATGCGGATCTCATTTTGAATTTTTAAATATTCTATTTTAAAATGTTTGATCTTTTTAACTTGCATGAAAATATGCATTTCTTGAAATTGTTTTAAAATTCATAAGAGCTAAACAGTGGCATTATTAGACATAATGCAATTTGAATTCATAAAGCATTCAGTTTGATAAAGTTTTAGGATTTATAAGTATTTGTATACACTAAGACGTTCATTTTGAGATTTGTTAGGAGAAAATATTTAATTATATTTCATTAGTTTCGCTGAAGATGTTGTGATGAAAAGTCACTTTTGATTAATTTGCACTCTCATTGCAGTTGATTGGAAATTGGTAAACATGGTTAACGGCACATAGGAACCAAGTTTTGATACATGTTAATGGATTAACTGTATTGATACATTTGATTAACATCTTTTTGTCATTATGGAATTTTGAATTTCTTTGGCTATTTGATTTCAAGGTACAAAATAAGCAAATTTCAGGGAAAGTCGAAAACACTTTAAAATCAACCTAATGTTAACGCAGTCATTAAATATCATTTGATATAAATCTCAATCAAACCATATTTTTCCGTTTTAAAATTATTTTAACTGAAAAAGTCATGGAGTCTTTTAAGATAAGAATTCTGTCAATTCTATGTGAATTGTCATGTGTGGGAAGAAGATGGAAATAACTAATGCATACTTGGAAATAATGTAAATCGAATGAATTTTACTCAGAAAATTTTTCGGCATAAAAGGCTGTGTGATAGAATGCATGCAAATAACTTTTAAGCAATATGAAATGCCATTCTAAATAGTTTTGATAAAAGTGATATACTTTTAAGTTTACATATTTAATTTTGTGGATCAAAGAACTTGATCAAGCATTTAGTCAATATCTAAAATTTTGTTTGTCTTACTGAATATTGATATAACACAGATAATGGTGTCCATGACAGACCTGTAATTTGATGTGTAGACAATAAGTGATAAAGATGCAGGTGAATTTTGAATTTGATTATTATATGAAATATATTATTGACTTCAAGTTGACGAAGCTCATACATGGAAGAATTTGTAGAAAATATCTTTGCATTTGTGATTCATTTTTGTCTGCATCTTTCTATGAATAGTGTTCAAAGATTAGTAACAGTATGACCAAAAATTTTGATTTATTAATTGTCCGAGAAATATATGTAGAATTTGTGTTAAGGCCCTTGCCCACCCGCCATTTTGATTTCGTTGTAATGTAATGTTAATCCTATGGAATTACTGACTTTAATTTCATCTACTATCGCATGAAATGCAATAAAGTGCATCTGAAAGAGTAAAATAATGAATGTTTAGAATTATTTCGATTTTTAAAATATTTAAAATTTTAAATTGAAAATAAGTAAACTAATCATTAAAATAGGGATAAAAATACTTTAAAAGTCGAGGGGAAAAGTAATTCCACAGAAAGCATCTATTATTTTGCTCTTTCAGATGCACTTTATTGCATCCAAATAGGCTGAATAGTAAAGATGTGAGAATTAAAGTCGTAATTCCATAGGATTATCATTACGTCCACGAAATCGTGTGGCGGGTAGACGGAGCCCAACACTGTCATTTCCTATACAATTTCAGCATACTGATCATGTTTTGACTCGTTTATCCCGCCCGAGGCACCCTCGTGATCTTTTTCTTTCCTATGGGGCTCACTCTCTTTGGTAAACATGGGTGACGTTCCCTGGATTCCTGCAACGACCTTCGTTTTTCGACTCTTGTCAATACGAATTTACTTTTTCTGTTTTATCCTAACGTCCAGATCAGTTTTATTTCTGCTAGTTTTGTTTTGCTGTTTGCGCCACATGGCCAATGTCTACCTTTGCGCTATAAAACTTGACCATCACCGCTTGTCCCATGTAAAAGGCGCTTTTTGCTCTTATGGAAAGCTTATAAAGCATACAATTTAATGAGAAAATGTACGTAAACAAAAGATAATTAAAATGTAAAATAAGTTTTAATATGGTCAACATTCTAATCTTTTTGAACTTGTCAACAAAAGATAAGTAAAGATAAAAGCGCTAAAATGATCAAAAAACATTTCAGTTGTTTTTAAATTTATTAACGTCTTTAAATTGCATCATAAATTTTCACCAAGGAATAAATATATTAAAAACTGTAAATGTGCTTTATTTACATAATTTCGGTTTGGCAATATATCTTGATTTCTTCATTTTAGCTATACAGGTTTCACAAATATTTTTTTTTTATATTTTTTACAACACGGAAGGAAAATGGTAATATACCAAAATATTTGATGCATTTCCCACAATAGATAGACAAAATAAAAGTATGATTAATATCGCGGCTATTTATTGGCGTCATGTTAAAAGGAAAAATATGAATTGGATTAACATGCAAGCTCATGTGTGGTTCCCGAATAGTTTTCAAATAATCTCTGGAGCGAATGATTGGATTCGAATAAAATTTAGAACACAACCTCATTAATTCACTCAACCTTTATCTGCAATAATATATATAGAGTATATTTGTATGTGTATATACATATGTGTATATATATGGTACCGTTATAAATTGATTATTATTATGTTATTTAATTTATCATTTATGGTTGTGGCTTTGTGATAGTCAGTAGTCATGGAGCCTAGATTCGTGGTCGGCGGCTTCGTTCAGTCGCGGATCTGATCTTTGCCGCTAAAGACCGTCGTGTAGCCGGGGCCGATGCACGTTAAATCCATTAACTTCGAGGCAATCTTAGTGATCTTTCTTCCCATGGGTTTTATTGTCTGGTAAACACGGGTGACACCCTGGGATAACCGAAGGATCCTTCTATTTCGACCCTCCTTGTCAACCATTTTTGTACTTTTTCAACTTCACGTCTAGACCAGTTTAATCTTGTTTATGCAGCATAGCCATATTCCGCTGGTTTCGGGCCGCAGCCTAGTGTCGTTACCGTGTGGACTAGCGGCTCGGCGTGTTTTCAAGGTTCAGTCGCGGGTTCGATCCCTTCCCTGCTGGCGTGGTGTGGATGTTAGTGGGCGCCAGATCAGGTGTCGTCCTCGTCACTTGACCGTGGTTCAAAATTACGAGGTCCACGCCAATAGCCCTGTGTTGTTTCTAGTGATGTTAATAAAACTAAACTAAAAGCGGAGTCTCGATCCTTGCTGCCAAAGACCCGTAGCTGGGGCTGATGCACGTTAAATCCACCTTGGGCCCAAAGTCCCCGTTGGCGTGTTGTGATGTTAGGGAGAGAGGTGCTAGCTCAGGTGTCGCCCTGCTCACTTGACCGTGGACCAAAATTATGTCCGCTCGCCAATAGCCCCTCGTGTTGCTCTAGTGCGACGTTTAAAAAGCCATATCTGGCTCTTGCGCCAATAAAGTATACACTCACTAAATTGCTGGGGCTAAAAGTCCTTTGCGTTATGCGTGGTGTGAAGTTAGAGAGGAAGGCGTAAGTGCTAACCAGGTGTCGTCCCTGTCACTGACTGAGGTTCAAATTTACAAGGTAAGTCCCAACAGCCCCTAGGTTGCTCTGGTGCGACGTTAATTAAAACCAAACCTGGTATTGTACAAAAAGTAAAATTTTACATTCATACTTATTTATTTAACTGGTCCTTTCAACTTTCTGTTCATGGTATTAAGTTGGGAAATATTTTTCATTGTTGATTTTGTAAATATACCTAAAACCTATAAAATATCATATTCATCCTTTAAACATGTAAAAGATAAGATTTGAATATTTTAAAGTTCCATACTGATATTTATATATTTATAAATAATATTTTATTTAGAATATAAATGTAACATCTTCAGTATTCTATATCTTCATTTGAGACTTTCTTAATAATACTTATATTTGTAAATGATAGAACCCAAGATAAGCGTATAAGTTGATGGACGTTGGAGCCTTTAGGTCTTGTACACACTCAATTGAAATGTTGTTAACGAGCTGTTTTGACCTGTTACTGACCGGGAAATTACAAAATTAAGTCCAATTTTAAAATGACATTGCCTTTAACATACAGTGGCACATGTACAAAGTGAATTCATTATCAATAGCAATCATAGTAAAATAAAGATCATTTTTAACCAATAATCAAGGCAGATGATTTGGCCCAAGAATTCTGGTATCAAGAATAAGTTCGTCTAGGGAATCAAATGTTTCACACATTTGTTTAACTGAAAGCACATGGTCAATACACCATGGCAATAGGGAGAAATGGTATTGTTCATTAAAATTGTGACAGGATTTAGACACCCTTCATATACGAGAGAATTAATGAACCTTTATAAAAGACTGAGATTGAAATTTAATGGGTCAATACAAAATAAATTATGAAAGTTGGCTTCTTTTTCTACAAAATATACGTTGGGATTAAGCTTTGATGATTCTATTTTTATTACTCTAAAACTGAAGTTATAGATAATTGTTCCATCAAGACACTGTTATAAATGATAAAATATTTCAGATGTAAAAATTACAGTTGAACTTTAATAAGGAAAATTAACTAAATAGCTTCTAAAAGCAATGCATGCCAAGTATTATCAAAGGAAATAAACTAAGAGTAAAAATAGTTAATCAAACAATCGGTTGATGAAACATTTTGTAAACTAGGTTTGAAACTTACACTAACGAGAGTTTATTCAGAAATTATTTTGTATTTTACAATTGGTTTCATTCCATTTGACTCAATTCTGTTTTTATGGATTGAGTTGTAAGTATAAAAGTTACATTAATTTAATTTTTAGAGACTACTTACCTTACCCTATTTTCCAGAACTATGTCTATAATTCTAGTAGGCCTTATTAATTTAACATGTTCTTATAATTCAATCAAAATGCTAAACTCAGACTCTATCTAATTATGATCAAGGAAGTTTGAGACAAATAAAAGAACTGATAATACAATAGAAATTTAATTGAAAGGATTTTTGTTGACAGATCATATGAAGAATAATTAAACATTTGAATTATAACTGTATTTAATTTTGAAGAAACACAAACTAGAGTTCAAACTAAAATATTCTTTTCTTCAAATAAAAGCAATATATATTAAAATACACGTGTACTTAAATTTCTTTACATAAGTTGAAAGTTGTTATGAATTATTTTGAGATTGTTTTAATTATACCGTTAGAAATTCTAACGATATTTAAACTCTCTACCACATCAGGGTAGCAGCCGCAGAGAAGTGAATACAGTTGAACCCTGTAAAATGGATATCCCTGTGGATTGGGGAAACAAAATCAACTACATTGCTAAAAATAAATTAAACTTTTGTTTGTAAATCAGTTGTAATATTTAGAATAAGTTTAAAAATAAATAAAATAAAAGCTCCACAAAGAATAGATTTGTCCAATCTAAGGTAAAGTGATTTTTAAAATAATTATTAAATTACCTAAATTAAATATAAGAATCAAAGTAAACGATGAAATTGTCGAGAAATGGACGATAGTAAACTTTTCCGATATTAAAATTAAATCAAACGATAAATTTATTAAATTGAATATATTTGCTTTAAACAATTGTGAAAGTAAGACAAAAATTGGAAATTGATTTCCAGCCAAAAGATCTTAACTAAAACAATATTCTGGTGAAGGTTCAAAATACATTATGTTTTGACTTTAAATGGGCAAGTGATTGCAAACTTAAGATAGATTGAGGCATAGATTATTCAAATAAGAAATCTTTACTTTGTTTCATTACTATTGACGAAAACTTGACTTTAAATTTATGTATATAACTTCAACATGGTCCTGCAGAGCCTCTGAAATTAATTCTTCTTGCATGAAATTTATACTTTACCTGTTTATATATTTTAATTTCTATCCCCAGCATTTAATATGAATAACATATACGGACAGAATACAAACACAATAATAATAATAATAATAATATATATATATATATGGGCGGCCGGATACACAAATAAATCATACCTCTTTAAATTACACAGTATTTAATACTGATTAAGACTTCACATTTGAATACAAAGCTGAACATACTGGACGAAAGAGACACATTTCACAATAACATTAAAACATTTAAAACAATATTTCAGTCTTAAGAACACCTAGAGTCATCACAAGTGTGGGCGTCTCTTCTCTGTCTGATTCACTGTCGACTTCTCCTTCAAGAGTGCTCCCTTCAGTGGCAGAGGCAGCCCCATGATCAAGGTTTCTACCAAACCCACACTCAGCCCTCCTGGAAGAAGATGACCCCAGCTTCTTGATCCCAACAAAAGATCGGCCCCAAACTTCTAAAAATAAACTGAAAGAGAAAATTCAGGAAAAGCAGTAACAAGTTGATAACGAACAGTACTTATCGTCTTTGGAAACATCATCGTCTTGAAACACATCATCGTTCAGTGTTATCGTCTTGTTTTGTCACTTCGTCTTCTTTCACTCTTTTCTTTTCTTTCACCGTCTTCAAAACAATATGTGACAATCTAGTCATGCTCTAGGGAAAATTGCAATTCGAAAAGTCATAATTGGTAGATTCACAGCTCAAGTAAACAGCCATAATTGAATGTTTAAGTTACGCACCATCTCTTTATAAATTTGCAATTGTAATCCGATGATGATTTATATTTTGTAGAACTTCAATGGTCCCAGTGATCTGCAATGGATACTTATGTAAAAGCAAATCATCTCAGAATTGATTGAAGCTCTTCTTCCTTCCTTCTTTCTTCTCTTTTACGGTTTACTTGAACGCATTGCACACAATTAGCTATTGGTCTGTCAATCTTTTTGTTTTAGACATTCGTGATTGTTACGCTGTTTTTCAAAATTAGCTTGAATTGGCTTCATAATTTCTTTGATTTTACAGTATTCTTGATATTCATTGAAGAACAAGGTTCTGCTAATTCGGTGTTTTAAATCTTTAAAGGTTTGAGCATCAACAATCTTATTTTCTGAAAGGTAACTCAAAGTACTGTTGATTGGTTCGCTAATTTTAGTTAAAAACATTTAATTTATGTTAGTTGATTTAATTTTCTTCGTTGGTAATTTTAATATAGATTGACGCACTTCATCTTTATGGATTTTGTTATTTGCCTATTTTCTTCACTCATCACTATTAACATTAACTGGCAAACCGATATAATATTGTTTTCTTCACACAGAGACTTATTTTGACAGCCATTTATTAGAACCTCACCTCGCAAATTACATCAAGAGTCCTATAATAGCATTATGGTATAGCACTGGGCTTCAATGACACATATATCAATAGAACACTAAAATTATTTGTATCTCTCCTGTAAATATACTCAAGTGGGCTTTATTTCTACCATCTCCTAATCCTGATAAAATTGAATTACAATTTGATTCAGTTCACAAATATTTAAATTTTCAAATATATTTTAGAAATTAACGTAGCTGACTTCCGGTATCTATCAATGAGTTAATATTTAAATTACTGAAACGAACCATTTTGTACCAGATATGTTTGTTCGGTAATATTGAGATTTTACGTTATCGCTTGGGTTTGGTTTCCAAACAGCATCTGAACATTCAGACGCCTTATGCCCAAAGTTTTACATCTGAAACATTTAAACCTACCTGTGAACAAAATTTAGATAAACAACCTTACCACCACAATTAAAACAAAATTTAGTATTCTCGTTAATTAACGGATCGTTTATGATCTTCAAAATTATCTGGTTTTGTTTTACTTTGCTAAAATTATATTTACTTTTTCTCTCATAAAATCATTTTATAACCTCAAAATCTTCAGTTTTCAAGTGAAATTCATGCACCCTTTGCAAACCATACAAACCAATTATTTCACTTCTATCACACCTCGTGGCTAATACTGCATTAAAGTGGTATCTCTAATTCTCCCTGATTACCCAATCATTATAAAATAATATTCTGGTATAGACCAGATTCTTCATTTTACGCCTGTCACAATATTTCATGCACCAATGAATCTAATGGAATTCAATCAACACAATGTTTTAATTCCTGGTATGACGTAATATTCAATTCGTCACAAATAATTGCTGCACACCACTCAAAGATCGTTTAGCTTTAGTAAACTTTTGTAGGTCTGACAATTCAAAATATTCTGCAGTTTCTAAACCTGCTCTAACTAAACTGAATGTGCCATGCATTTCACCATTAAAAGTACACTTTCAATGTCTTGTTTACAGAGATGTTTTGATTTCGAGGGTGCCATATCAACAACGCTCTGAATGAATCGTTGATCACTGTTCTGGCCTGCACCGATTTGGTTTTATTTTGTTTCTAATCTGTTCTCACTTCTTGGATTTAATTGAATTTGAACATATTGATAAAGTTATATCATTTAATAGAACTAATATCTTCTTGATTATTTCGGCTTTGTTCCTTGAATGCAATATTCAGAATATCACAAATGCTAATCACCATGTAATGAGGAAAGTATCATGTTTTAATTTAGACTTAAATTAGAGCTCATTTATCAGGAATCTGAAACCAGGCAGTTCTTATTCTTTCCGTATTTTTAGCATCGCTACTAGTATCAGTGCCAAACTATGCAAGTTTTAATTTTTCTTTCTTGAGATTCTTGTGCATAGCTTACTAAATTAATATCGCTCAATCTTCTATAAGCAAATAAGAATTCCGACCACCAAAGTCTTGAATTTATCCTCGGTCAGCAACAGTTATCCACATTTTTCTCAGTCAATGTCTGCAATTTATCCATGAGTCCCACATCATATATCTAATCTGAGTCCTAAATGTGCCACACTGAATGCCTCAACTCATTTTCTCCCCATCAGTTTAAGACTAATTATGCGCCTCAACTCACACATTCCCACCATGTGCTCATATCCTTATCCCTAAATCCCGCTTCTGATTTGTGGGATGGCTGATATTACTAACACAACTCACACTTTCAATTACACATTTGGCTGACGCCTTCACATTAACATAAAGTTTGAAACATAATTGGTCTATATCACAATAACATTTGAAAAACATAAAACAATACTCTGCCCAGCCCCATCTAGAGTCATCAACAAGGTTCTCTCAGTCTGGATGACTAACAAGCCTATTCTTCAAGAGTGGCTCCCTTCAGTAAAGTAGAGGCAGTTTACAGATCAAGTGTTTCTACTAAACCCACATATATGTAATGATCAACTTAATTCCTAACACTTCACTTAAATAATGTATCTACTAAATTTGCCCATTCTTTAAACGATAATGTTCATCTTCTACTTCCTGACAATTCCTTGCCCTTTTCAATTAATTCAATAACACTGTCTCTAAAAATCCTCTGACAATGTTCTCACCCATTGAACAGAATCTTGTGGGATGATCCTACCAGACTTTAAGTCTATACTTATCTCCTAGAAGTCCTCCCAGAACCTCTGACTGATGTTTAATCGAATTTCATATAAATAGCAAAACAAAGCAAAAACGTTTTCTCTTATGCTTCTCTCCCTCTTCATACCTGCCCTTCATGCTCGTCCTCTGATGCCATCTGAGATTTGTATGGTATTCCTTGTTTCGGTCTTTGATGGCCGAAGCCCACTCAAAGTCTGCCAAGGCTACACATGGAAATAGTATTTCGGCCATGTATGGAATGAGTCGTTAATATTGAACAAAACATTAAAGTAAGACAAGTGTTATATAGAGCAGGCGGCATACATATAACAGACAATTGAAAAGTCCCCACCAATACATGGATAAATTTACTAGAATTAAATCCATGTTTTTAGCTAGCCCTAACCCCTCAAAAGATATGGAATTTGACAGCTGTCGGATCATTAGTTTGCGAATTGAGGCATTTGAGAGAAGGAACTTTTGTTATTGTGAAAAATACAAAAGGAATTTCTCAAGTGTGTTGATAAAATACGTTTTTGAAAGGAAAATACAATTGAAGTAAAACCGGTTTCGCCGAGCCTGACACTGTTTCATGGTAACCATCAAGGATTGTATGCTAAGTTTAGATCGGAAATGAGCAACGAAGACGGTGGAAAGCAGCACGCCTAAAAGGTTGTTACCGACGAAACAAAAATCCACAAAATGATTTGAATGACTGTCAATCTTGAAATTGAAATGAGACAGAATTCAAAAAGATATCAACTTAACGCACATCACATCATCACGAATATATGAGAAAGCCTGTGCAAAGTGGTGCTGGTATGAGCTCACTTTGACCAAAATAACGACGAGTTGACATTGATCTGGCAGTGTTTGAAGATTAACGTAATAAACCCGAGTTTTTGCATCCATATGACAATGGATGAAACATGGCTCCATCATTTCACCCGAAGTCCACCGACTGTCATCCGAGTGGACTGCAAACGATGAACCTGCTCCAAAGTGAAAACGCAACAGCTCGAGCTGGCAAGGTTACAGGTGGTTGTATTTGGGATGCGCATGAAATAACTTCATTGATACACTGAAAAGTAGGACCACACAGCGACTATTACATAGCGTTAATCGGACCACTTGAAGGACGAAATCGCGAAAACGCCGCATTTGAAGAAAAGAAAGTCACCAAGACAATGCACGTGCCAAGTCAGTGAAAACGATGGCAAAAATCCAAGAATTGGGCTTCGAATGGTTCCCTTATCCACCGTCTTCCAATCCCCAGCGACTATTTCCGTTCTCAGATCTCAAAAGAATGCTCGCTGGAAGGGCATTTAGGGTATATTCTGAAATCTTTCGCCAGGAAGGTGAGTGATCCGAAACTGAGGCCTATTTTGGCCAAAGGACAAGTCGTACAAAATGGTAATGAAAAGTTGGAGGGTTGTTATAATCAGTGTATCATCCTTGAGGGAATTATGTTGAATAAAAACCACTTTGCCAAAATGTGTTGTCTATGGTAAGCCGGGGACTTTCAATTGACTTGTTATGCACACACACACACACACACACACACACACACACACACACACACACACACACACACACACGAGGATTCTAGAAAAATAACGTTTTGGAATTAAAAAGAAACTACAAGGAAAAATTTATTTGATACATCAGAAAGAGTGACTAAAATTCTACTTTTCTACATAGTCAAACAAATTGAGGCTCTTATAGGGTGGATGCAGCTTGAAAATCTTGCCAGAATCTGTCGCCTGTGATCCCAGCCACTCAGTGACGCGCACCTGCAGCCCCTTTCGGCACGAATCTGCAATTACTGAGGTCATAGCTTTTGTATGACAATTTGAACAACAAAGTCCGTGAACTTGTGGAAAACTAAGGAATTGCTATTGTGAAACAGTCTTTTACGAATCTTTTCATGAACTTTAGCGACCAGTTCTGCAGTCACAATGCTAGGCGTCCACTCTTCTTCATCGTGAATGTTAGATCGCTATTTTTAAACTGAATGCACCATTTCCGATTGAACTTTCATTCATTACTTTGTTTCCGTACACTATCACACTTTGCCTAATTTTATAGGTTTTAGGTTTTTGCTAACAAAACCGTATCACAGACCGCACCTCAAACTGGCGGATTTTAAATTGTGCACATTTTAAATTTGAATATCGAAAATGGCAGAGTGGAAATCACCCATAGATCGCTGATCCTTAACTGAGATGCCGAGCACGCAGACATCAAAATACGAGATGGACGGCGCTTAGCGACGTCAGACGGAAACGTTCCTTACTTTCGAATAGTCCTCGTGTGTAGGTATATATATATTGCTGCTGCAAGTACCTATATGAATTAAATATATTTTAAAATGCAAACGAGGTTAATGATTAAAATATAAATTCTTTGGAATTATTACTACAAATACAAAGACATTCAGAAAGAAAGAATACAATCTATTAAAATACTTGAATCTTTTTCTCTAATATTTTATGGTTTTTCATTCTACAAAATTTCAAAGCAACAATTACTTTCTTAAATATAAAATGAATGAACCCTGTGATTTCAGAAACAATAATGGACATTCACAAGAAGAATTGTATTTCAAAACTTAGGTTTTCATAAAACAAAAATCTTATTTAACCTGATGTCCAAGTGAAAGTGTTTGATTCTTACTTTGAAAATGATAGAGAAATATTTGTACACAATGGAGTTTTGCAATAATATTTATGTAAAACAATTATCATGTAATGAAAGAGAAATTTTTATCGCTGTCTGAAAAAACCTATCCAAACGGCGGAAAAGTGTTAGACTGACTACAATGTACTAATATTTTCCCTTTTTCTCCCAGGAAATTATCCTGGTCTCTCGCGATGTAATGCACCCTGGTGACTTGTGTTTTTAACGAAAGGATTTTCCTGTCTCCTGATGTTTTACCGATATGGGGCTGATGCTCGTTAAATCTGGCCGGATCTCAAGTCCCATGTTACAGCTGAAGTTTGGGGCAGCACAGGTGTTGTTCTCGCCATTTGATCGATATTCATTACAAGGTCACTCGCAAAGTCCTCGGTTGTTTCTGAAGTGGACTAATTAATCTTCATCTATAAAAGAATATGCTTGTACAAGTAAGTCCTGTTATTTGATGATTTCAAGATTTTTTAGATTCATCCAATAAATTAACTTAAAATTTTGAATCATATTAATGATTCAAAAATATGGGAAATTTTCAATTTTATGAATGGCAACGTAAAAGTTTAGTGTTGTCATTATAGATGTCATGGGAGCTGGCATTAACTGAGAAGATGATGGTTTCTATTGTATATCTCGGAACCCTTTGTTTGAGATTATCAGGCAAATAGTCCATTTGTTGACATTATTCTCCGACTTGTTTTCGTTATGCTTCAAAATCTATTGCATTGATCCGTGATATTTTATTCAGGTCGAATGTCCCGCGTAAAGGTAGAGGGGGGTAGATTGTTCCGGCTCAGAATATTTTGTTTCTTACGATGTGTAATCCACTTTTCATCCCTCAATTATCATCTGGCCCAAGATGACATGTTTTTTGTCTGAGCTAGAGTGACATGAGCTTAAGACGATCGACGAGCAATTTTGTCAGCTCATTCTTGAACTCTATTAAGCATGATGAGGACGATACTCAGATGGCACCTGCGACTCCAAATTTCCCACCCTGACAGAGGACATGGGACCTCGACCAGATTTAACGTACCCTGTTACATGACTAGTCCCAAGTGGCATCAGATTCAAACACCAAGCGACCGACGAAAACAGCGCTTGGTCTGTAAATCTGCGACCTACACTAAGTTACAGCAGACACCTCACTTTGATGATAGATGTGCATATTAAGAGGGCACTTCAGATGTCGATCTCTTAATTGTCTGTAGCCTCAAAATTGTGAGGCGTATAGTTCATGGTCACCGAACTCTATAAAAAAAGTCGTTGAATTGACAAAATTGATATATAAATGGAAGCTTTCAAAAAAGAAAAATTTAAACATAATAAGTGACAAAATAGAAATGAAAATGATAACTAGACGATACCTATAGTAGGAGAGTTATACTACCCATACCTAATAGAAACAGTCGGTAGTCGATGTGAGTTCAATGTAAGATACTATACCGGGCAATGTAGCATCGTGGTGCTTGTATAAAGGAGTGTTAGGTTCGAGATGTATCGATTATTCCATATTTGAAAATGGACATTCTGCCAATCACAGTGAAATGAAGGTCGAGGATGAAGCGACTTAATGGCGTTCATTGTGACTGAATAAGGCCATTCGTCGAAATATGTTGTGAACTCCGTACAAACAAGTCAAAGTATAGTTTGCTACGGAGGGATTTATTGGGTCTGCATGCAATTAGAATGACTCACGATGCTACAGCTTAACAGAACAAGGTGGAGTTAATCAAAGCCTGACTTGGGAGGAGCGGTATATGGCTGAGGAGTGCTTCCAGGTACAGCTCTGAGTTAGCTCTGAGTGCCATCCAAGTATAATAACGTTTTGCCTAAGAGGTAATTATGGCGAGAGTTTTTATAGTTTAAAAGGGAACATCATCTGCGTAATCGCGCGGACCTGATAATGTAGCAGGAACCTGCCAACGACATTATGCTACTTCGTGCGAAATAAGAATGCACCCATGCAAAATGTTACTGATGATAGCTAAGTTTGTTACTAAAGCCCTGTGAGTACCAAACATGAGCTCTAACGAATTTCTGGCCAGGTATTGAGAACCATAATGAGCTAGCCGACGAAAGGGTGCTTTGCATACCTGCCCATCCAGGCAGGCCACAGCCTGTGTAATATGTCTAGAGCTCTCACACTTGTGGTCCACTATCTGGAGTACGTGAGAAGTGCGTCCGTATCCGCGGCAGCTCTGCGCACGTTATGGCGTGAAGTATCGCACGTGTATGCTGCAGGCCGTGCTGCGTTTGCATGCTGGATGGCGAATATTGCGCGCGCCACAGGACAGACGATCCTGTGCCGGACGACGCGGCTAATGCCGTGGACGGCAGTTGACCCTTTAGCAAGAACGGTGTTAAAAGGGTTTTTTGCATTCGATCTGAATTAAGTCATTGATTAAGAACGGAAAGGAATTACTTACCAATTTTTCTGGAAAAGCTGCATTACAAAAATTTTTAGTTTGAGAGATTTTGACCCAGAATAATTAAAACCCATGAGTGACTCTTTTAGTCTTTTAAAAAATTATAGCTTTTAAAATATAATAACTCGGACAAACAAAATTTATCCTCTATCTGAATTTTAAAAAAATATTTTGGAGAAATAAAGTAATAAAATAAAGATTTCAGTATTGAATTGCATTAAGTTCTTTAATACCAAAACATTAAATGATTGAAAAATAATCCTATTAATTAATTCTATATTGTTAATTGATATTGATAATATTATTATTTTCCAAAAAATTACTCCATGCTTTCTCCTTTTTATTTGACGGATCTCTTCGAGGCTATTAACAATAGGCTACTTAATACTGACATCTGGCTTAGCTCTTCAAATGTTCGATTGTTAAATTGTTCATCAATGAAAACTGACGGAACTCTTTTTCCTTAACGAGTGTAAACCTTCCTCGTCTCCTGACCGGCTTTTGATGTTCTTTGAATCGAGATCACAGATACTTGAGAAGAATTCTACTCAGAGTGTTTCACTTGCTTCGTCTCCATATCGCAGAAGGAGTGAATTCATGAATTTAAAAACAATGTCTGACTGTGTGAGCTGGAGACCGAGAGTGCTTTGAATTTTTGACTCTTTTCATACAAGTTGGCGGCCAAATTTTTATTTTTTCTTAACTTTTTTAAAAACTTCTTAGAGATGTCTATCGGAGGAGTAGGTTCAGTCCTCTTCATTGAAAATTTGTCTCAAAATAAGTCTAGTGAGCGAATCAGGAAACTGTTGGTTTTTCTAGCACATTCAATTATGATGTGCTCGGACCCTGCTAATTAATTTCATGTCTAAATCACTATCAGCATTTTGACTAGGGGTGTAAGGTAAATGAGTTGCTCCAGTTGATCGTAAACTTTCACAAGCTCCTCCATACGAAGAAACATCTCATTAAAACATCGACTTGGGCGTAGATTCTCAAATTTAATCCAGGCAAATACACAAGTTTCACTTATCTCCCTGTAGTGAAATTGGCCTTCACTGGGTTTCATAATCCAAAGAGAAGTTCAAGATCATCCAGGTCCATAAACCTAAGTAATCAAGTTTCGTTATTAGGTTAGCGGCTAAACCTAACAACCAAACAGAAACTGGTTAAAACCAGATCAAAATAATATCAGGTCTCTAAGAGATTTGTTGTATCTAACAAATCACAAGTAGTAAACAATTCACACATGTGTTCTCTGTGTAATTCATTTATTTTAACGTTTCAAGATGTCTTGGGATAAGAGGTGCCTAAGAACATATGGCGACCCCTCTAAGAGATGAGATAAAAGCAAGTAAGTGTCAATACACCAATATTGTACCTTTGAGAGTTTCTATCTTCTAGAGATAAATAGAATCGCGGGCTATCGTTTTAGTATTACGAATGAGGCGAAAGCAAATAATTAAAATTTTAATGACGTACATTCACCAGAATTCTTTCCGATAGCATGCCGATTAGTTACATACATCACACTGAGTGTGCAGAAAGGTAATGCGATGACTAGTGTTAAAAAGTGAACTGCCTATATAGACAAATAGCTGTAAGCTTTTCATGTGCAAGATTTGTGAGATTGATTAACAAGAAAATTATGGCCAATTTTACTGCTCGTAAAAGTTAGAAGAAAACTGTTTAATTTGAGGGAAGGTGAAAATTTCTGAAAATTTTTACACTTTAATGAATTTTCAAAGAATGAGAAACCACTCTTAGCATTTACAATTATTTTATTAATAACAACAACTGTTAATAAAACTCTGAGCAACCATATAAATTCTAAAACAGAGTCAAAGTAACTGTACAAATTTGTTTAGTAAAATATTGTCGAATAATAACATTAACCTCATACAACTTCTGTAAGTTATAGTTTTTATATAAAACATTGATCACGACACACTTTATGAGAAACATAAATAATGACTTTATGTATTACAACCTAAAATGAAGAAATTCAACAACAAGCTTTATGTAATTGCTAAAAAAAAAAATAGCACAAGGCACTCTTTTGAAATAACCGTATTTTTTTATACCCAAAGACGTAAAGCCTTAACTTGATGCATTTGAAAGTACTGTACATTTTCAAAATATTTAATCTCTTTCTGATATTTTAATAATTTAATGTTTATTTTGAAAATCACCATTCTGCATTTATAGAAGCTTCCAATAAAATTCATTTAAGAATGTCTGATGAACACATTACATTGTACTTATCGCCTTGTTAATTAACATGGACAAATCAACTATAGGGAATTTTGTCTAGTGTACCTATTAATTTTTTTTTTTCCGTTTATGGATATTATTGATAATGAATTTCTAATCACATAATTTTGAATCTCTGTTTTATTTTTATTGTTCAGTATGATCTGCTCTGCATTAACACTGATAATCACATGATTGCCCAATGCATAAAAAAGTAGCTATTTACAATGACATTACCGAAGGGAGGGCCCTGGGCTCTGATTGTGTGACTAGAGAACCTTGAGTTATTAGTATATGTAGAATATAAAAAAAGGGACTTTTTTGCTTTGGGTGGATGATTACATTTAAACGTCAAGTCGTTTATATGTTTATGCTAGAAGCGTTGATATCTGTATTATTTTATAGGTTATGAAAGATCTTTTCTGCCTTTTTCCTCACTTCTTAAGCAGCAAAGTTGAAAAGTATGGAGTTAAAAAGGGGTTTGCAGAAAATGTTTCAGTTTGTTGGTAAAATGATCTTAAAAAATCATCCCTTAACTTATATTTGGCACTAAAGGTTTTTTTTGACAGTGTTTATTTGAGTTGTTCTTGAGAGACAAGCTTTTAAAGTGAAGTTTATTAAACCATCTCTGATCAGCAATGAACCAAGCTAAGATTTATTCTAGGATTGTTAATGTTTTATTGAAAAATGCAGTCAATAAAGAATTTTTTTAATGAAGCTTATAAAATTTATTCTAGATGCCAGAAATTGCAAAACAGTTTCATCTTTTTTTTATTGATTCAGAGTTAAAAATATTTATAAACAACAAATGACAAATAAATAAGCTTTTAGAGATGGTATGTTTCAGTTCGTTAGATGTAGTTGTTTTTTCAGTTTGTGAGATTTTTGTATTCCGATTTTAAACTATTTAATTTTAATTAAACAAATGGTAATTTTTTTTATATTTGTGTTGACCTTTTGTCATGTGATTATTCAACGAAGGGGTGAGGGCAAGGGAAAATTTCACTCAGCCCTCGATAGGTATAAATTTTCAATAACTAATAAGTCTAACCGAAATTCACTATCATGAACCTATCAATTTCTTTTATTTGCATTTTACTTATACACACAAGGTTCTGCTAATGGTAAACTGAAATCAGAGTAATTTGTTAGGGTATTTCTGATTGTCACATGATTTACGATTTTACTACTCTTATTTGAAATACATCTTTGGCAGTCTGAATTCGATAAATCGTGTGAACGCACGAAACAACTCTAATTCAAGTTATTTTCGATCTCGAATAGAATCAATATATTTGTCAATCTCATGAAATAAAGAACCTACAAAATTAAATTGTTATCTTTTTCTCTTTTGCTTCTTTGAGAAAAGGAATACAACGCTAGTTTGTAAATTTCTCCGGGCATATTTGTCAAGCCCCAAATTCGAAACATCTAGCATTATTCTAAAGCTTGCTTTTTTGTTATTTTGAAATACTCAAAGAATATTGAATTTTGTCCATTCAGAAGAAATTTTGTAGGACAGTTTTGAAATTATAAATATTCACATTTTTTTTGCATATTATTATACATTTAAATGTTAATGTTCGATATTTACAACCATATAACAGTTCTTTTGAATTAATAAAATTATTTAAAAATTGGGAGGGGGAAGGCATTATACATTTTCAAAAGATAGCATCAATTTTTCTCGATAATACATTCTATACTATAAAAATGGAGGTATATTAGCGGTACTAAGTTTATACACAATAGAATGATCTGTTAAGTTACGAAATAAATTCAGTAATTATGTAAGGGCTGGATCGACATAATTCGATAGAGTACAAATCTATTTCATTTACACTAAAATCTGTTTTCACTACCATGATAATAGGGCGAAATTATTTATGGTAATATGAATGGGACTATGAACAGTCAATACAATTTTAAGATTTAAACAGAAAATTAGTTTTAAAAGTAATACTGACTTTATGTTAGTAATTTATATTTTAGTTCCACTAATCATATGACTAACTGAGATTATTTCATATTAAAAAATCCTCAGAATTGCAAGTAATCTGAAATTAGATAGTAATTTGATATAATGTAACGTGATAAGTTATTACACAAGGTAGCTCAGATCAGATAAGTACATTTTAGATATCTGATATACGTTGAATTTACTCCTCCACTATTTATTTATTTCTACAAACTTTAGATAGTTCTGCTATACCATCTGTCTAATAGGTCTGAAAATGATATGGTTAGAAGGGTGATAACTAATTCATTTAATTTTAGTCAGATTTTAAAACAGAACATTCGAGTTTTGTCCTTTATTTTACACCAAAAATAAATATAAGACAATGTACGACATTTGGTGGTGTAGTAATTATTATACTTGGATTAGCTTTCGTCACTACGTTTACCAATGGCCAGCATGTTAGCGAAAATCGCTGCATATACGGTAGCGGCCCAAAAAGGGCGAGAGCTTCGAGTTACAAAGAGACCGAAGCCAGCTCAAGTAGAATGGCGAAAATTTCTATGTGCTGCTTGGCTATTACGATTTCGCGCCTCTATCTACGGAAGCAAGTAGCCATCAATAATTTTATACGAATATCTTCTTAAAGGGTGAATTTTGCCGTAAGCGGTAGCTCTATTGGCTTTTCGTGCAGCGGTGTTCTCTTCCCATGCGTTGGGTACTCTCCCTATGGCTAGTCGAAGCCAATACAGCCTGTCGTTCATAGGCAACCAAGACCGTCAAGCACAGAAGACAAGGAAGACCCAGAAGTCTGAAAAAGAAGCGTAGAAAACTGCTAATAATCACCAAAAATTCCTTTTCATGTGAACTCTCAAAATGGATCACATTAACCATTAAACACGTATATTTCGATATAGCTGAGCATTTTCCAATATTTTTTAGTAAATTACGGGGTCGCGCTAATACGATCCGCTAATTCATAAAACGTAGGCATTTTCCATATTGACCTTGCGATAACAATAAATCGCCAAACATAGCACGCATTATATCTTAAATTTATGAGTAAAAAAGAAATGAAACTCGTAAAACAAAGGAGCCATCTTACTGGCGCAACGAATTCACTGGCTTTCTTTGAGCAAATTCAACCGTCGCTTCATCATGTTCAACATCCTGATCGAATGGCTATGTTGGATTAAACTGTACATTCTGTGACTCTTGCACGCGTTTTTCCCTCTAGCATGAAATATAAGCAGAGATCCTGCTCTTCTTTGATTGAAATTCTGCTGATTCAAGACCGTTCTTTTTCCATTCTCGAACTTTATTTATTTGAGGAAAGGTCGAACAAGACTTAGAATTTTACAAATGCAATCCGCCTGCAGTTTGAAATTGCGTTCTAAGATTTTTTATTGCCTTCATCCTTTAGGTAAATTTTTAAAGTTACAGGAAAAGAAAAAGAGACTATCATAGTACATCATCGCATCACAAAGCAACAACTGAAATGGTACACAATCTGATAAGTCGATAGGTTAGCCAGAGTTTGTTTATTCTTCATTGGTCTGGAATTTTACTTTCGTGATTTGATAGGCAAAATAATTTATCCGTTATAACTGGTTAACAAAATTTTCGTCATCCTGGCGAAATGTCGAGGTTACAGCGAATTTTTTTTTCATCTTCGACTGATATGCAGGGATTTGAATAATGGATAGATTTTTGGTAAGTTCCTCTTGGCTTATTCTACAGATCAGCTTATGTTCGAAATGTATATTAACTAGTATAAGGTGCTGAAGATTTTGTGTTTGAAACCATCATTGGCTTGCTTTAGCAGAATTAAAAGTGGAAAAGGAGGAATGGTTGTGTATTCATGTAATAATCCGTGAAATGTGTTCGTTCACCAAAAAGTGGTCATCTGAAGATGTGAAACAAACTTTTGAATTATCAACAGAGCTATGTTCAAGTATTTATGCAAAGGGAAAATAAAATTAAACCTGAACTGTTGATAGCATCAGATTAACATGTAGAACAACTCAAAAAAGTGAGTGTATCCAATTGTTCAAAATATATATTCTCTTGTTACAAACATTTTGGATATGGATATGACATCGGAAATGAAGTAGTTTATCCAGTGATATTCCATTTTCGTGGGTACATCTTCAAAATCGAACGTAAATGAAAACAAAATAAAGTGCCATTAATGCCATTACTTACTGATCTCATATTATTCTTTTTATTTCTACAAATATTCATTACTATACCTTTAGAAAATTGACAATTGTAATGAATAAAATGGAATAATCCCAAAATTTCTACTGTTTCGTATAAAGTATCAAGATGTCTATATTTAGTTCTACTACTTCATTTAAGAATGAATTAGATGTTCCAAATAGAGATAGTTAAGTTTGACAACGATTAGAAATTACCTATGCAACCCAACAAGGTATAATATGTCTTACGTCATCCAACCAAGTAGACATATTTGTATTTACTGATTGGTATTTTATTCGTTAATTTTCAAACTAGATAATCTTTAATTTCTGGTTTTAGTTATTTTATTAAATCATTTGTATTCACTACCATGCTTTACAGAAGCAAACCCATAGCAAATTGATTTTATATTGTTGCATTAATTTTATTTTAAGGCAGGCTGGTTTTTCAACTTCTGATGACCATAAGAAAAGAGCACAGAAAATGGATTTGTTTCCAAAAGTTATCTACAAACATATTATTTTCAAAACATAATTACCGTGAAGATTCAGGCATCATATCAGTGGAAGAGCTTTCCTGCTCAATTTTCTGAGGAACGTTACTGCCAGTAGTGTCAGATAGACTATCGATGCCTTTTACCTCTTACGGTAAATAAAACATCACGAACAACGTCAAATTTCTTTGGAAGAAACTTGATTCTGAATACTGTTTTTATCAATATTTTGTCAGGTATTGTACTGCAATACTGTGCTGAAAGGAAACATTAAAAGGAAAATGCACTGCAACGGTAGTAGGTGGTGGGTAATCCGTTCCCACAAGCACCCTAGTCACTCATTCGTGTACGAAGGAGGAGCTATGGTTTCTTGCATCGGTGGGCACAATTTGAGCTTTCACTTTTCAGGAAAGACAATTTTAAGCATAGTCAATTTCATCACAACTATTAAGTTGATTACTCACTATTACATGGTAAGTATTAATGAAGGCTTGAACAAAAGAGATAAGGTTTAGAAGCATTTGAATTCTTTGACAATATGTATTAAAATCTTATATTCAAACATGTGTGATGATCAAGTGGAGAATCCAAATATTTTCAAATTATTACAATTGTCTCCCCTTGATGCCTGGGAAATAGAATTCTTTAGGATACAAATATGATGTTTAATACTACTGCATATAGAATTTAAATACTCATTTATCTTATTATTATTGGCCTTATCAAAACTTGTTTTAACTCAAAAGTTCTTGATTATAAGATAACCTGAAAATTAAATGTTTGAAACCCCTGCAGGGACAGAAACACACCTCACATCTGGTTTGAATATAATAAAGTTACATTGAGTCGTGCAGACCATTACTATGTGTTGGGAAACTTAATATTGAATGACAAAAATATGTTGGGAACTCTTAACCTTCACTGGTAAATTCACAAATGTTGATCCAAGGATTGCTTTGAACATTTCCTGACATTTAGTAATAGGAAACCTGTATTATGGTTGATTTATCATCATGTTAATTTGGGAAGTTTCTGAAAATTTAATGAAGTGAGCAAATTTAATATGGAAGTATTGGCTGTTCCATTTTAAAAATCTTTTTGGAATACTTAGGTCTAAACCAGGAGATTTTATCATTAACAAGTTCTGTATATTTTAGAAGACGCAGTCCTCAGATGATATATTTGTAGATCCGTAAATTAAAATGCATAATATATTTGAAAATTCAACCATTTACAGAGAATAACTTGTTTTTAGATCTGCTTGCCTGAACCTGAAAACTGTTCTCAAAAATTGTCAAGGATTTTTGAATATAATCTGATATATAGAGAAGGCAACTTTTGTCCAGAACCAAAAATTCAATTCAGTTATATCCAGTACTTATTCCTGCAATTGCAAATAAATAAAGATAGTCATTTATACAGATTATTCACACGCTGTTCCTCAAAAAGAACACTTTATATTAGTGAATATTGTGTTTTAATATTATGAACTTGTATATTATATATATATATATGGCAAAATATTGAAATATACATCCATCCCTGTTGTAAACTGTTCTTAATTAATGGTTTCTGCTTTTAGATGATTTTAAATGAAACAAAAGTAGGTGTAAAGGGATATCGCATAGTTTTATAAGAGTTCCTTTATAAATTAATTGCATTATATTAATGTTAGCTTATGTTTCGACTTTAATCCGCTTTCAGAATGGTTAGAAACTTTATTAGCGAATCTTTATCCACCCCTCTTCATTAACTATGGAATTATAACCATTTCACTAAAGAAAATACAAAGGGAACGTTTTAGAATTTTCCAGGACTTGAGAGCAAATGCCATGCCAGTACAATAAAAGAGGGAATTATGGTTTTAGCTCTAGAGTAGTTTAAGGGTTAGTTATGCTTGAATTATTTAATGTTCTGGTCTGAATATTATTTGGTGCTTCTATTTTTGAATATAAGGAATATAGGTTATTTGTGCTTATTCATTGTTTTTATAGAGCGGTATATTGTTAATCTCAATTAAAGCTTTTCATTTTCAAAAATAAATTGAATGAACCAATCCCCATTATGAGTCTCACCTTATCTCACTTTTATAATAGTCTGTATGAACATATCACTAACTTTATTAATTTTTCACTATTTTATGGACAATAATTTAGTTGGAATATATATATCGCTATTTAAATGAATTTTCCATAATGTTTCTAGACAATGGTTTCTGTTTGTAATGGTTTTAAAGAATAATGTAAATGGGAAACCAATGAATGTTTTATTGGTAATGAGGGCTTGTGAAAAATATTTGCCATTATTTACCCATCTTCTCAATTTTCATCTTCCTGCCAATATAAAAGTGTATCCTTAACAAAGCAATACATCTTTGTTTAGAGAAATATACCTGGATAAGTCTGTGATGATAGCATTCTATTAATACTGTAGTTATCAAGAAATAACTTAATTTTGTTTTAATATAAGAATGAGGTTTGGATGGAAAACATAAAGGAAAGTTAAGCAAACTGAGACACCATGACAGAAAATTAGCTATTTTAAACTAAATTCATAATCACTTGTTAAAAATTAATGTTCAAGTTATATTTTAACATTGATATCTGTGGAAAAGTTATGCAAAGAAAATAGTTTATAAACATTATTAATCATTACATTTATAAGCATAAGTAAATATTTGTGAGCAATTAATTATCAGTAGTGCACTTACATTCGTAAGTCATGTATTTATCTTTAGATATATCCCAGAAAACCACTGCATTTATAACTTTGAAAATTTATAGAGAACCTATTAACAAAACATTTATACGCTAAACATAATTGAGTATCATCAATTGAATCCTATAAATTTATTAAATGTGATCCAAATATCCCCCAATCTTTATTCAAATAGTTGTACCATAAATCTAGAATGTGCGAATGTTTATTAGAAGAAATATCCTTTTCTAATTTTATAAAATATTCATTTTATACGAGGAAAATATCAGAACTATGGAGGAACTAGATTTGAACGTAATGAGAATTTTAAAATATAAAAGCATCAAGTTAAAACACAAATGCATATATTTTTCTCTATGTAGGATCAGAGGTGGTAATTGTTTTGGCTTACAGGGGGCTAGCTTCTTGCAGAAGCAGAGACTAGCGGCGGCCTTTAAAATGACTGTACTTTTTCAGAAAAGGTATAAATTGTACCATAAAATCAATAAATATAAATTAAATAAAATAGTGGTAGTTTATTCAATTCATTTATTGCGATAATCATATCATATAGCTGCAAAAACATTTAATTTTAGAATCAGTAATGAGAATAATGTACCCTACCACACTTTTCTAATTTTATTTAAAATCAGGCGTAGGTCGAGATTTTTATCACAGCTTTAAAGCGAATGTCTGTCAAAGAGCATGAATATTTGCCTTGTTAGCCTTCAGCAAGAAAATTCTTTCTTAAAATATAGAGACCCAAATGAGGGAGAATATTTTCCCAGCAATTTTCTTTCATATATGAACATTTTTGCAGACACTAAAGTCATCTTATGTCACAAGCATTTGAATATTTGTTCACAATGTTATCTGACTACATGTCAATAAATTCAAGTTGCAGTGCCTCATGTGCTGTGTCATTTAATCAAAGTAGTGATCAGGTAATAGAGGTGACAGATTCACGTTCAATTTTATAAAGTTCTAAAAATATGTTTTTATGAATCTCGTCTCAAATAATACAGATCCTTTATCTTTGTAGAAACACTTTCAGGCACTTTCTGTTTTCCTTAATAAAGTGAGAATTTTGATTAAAATTTTTCATCTTCTGCTTGCCTTGCAAATAGACTCAGTTTTGTTAAGGAATGATTTTACTCACGGGAAGGAAATCTCAGTTCTAGACTGATATTTCTGAGGGTTTTCACTGGCTACTATACTTAAACAAATTTCGCGCTCTACTCTAAGAAATTCTCAAAATAATACACCCTACGGATTCAGCAATGCGTTTCACTTAATAGAAATCAAAATCAGCGGTGTTAACATCTTAATTCCTGGAATTTTCAAAGAAAATCGATGCAAAAGTATATTCCATGTTAATAAACATATTAAAAGAAAATATTTCGAACTATTGATGCGATCTGGATACTTTGTAGTCATCCATGCATAGAACATTGTCTCGAGGGTCGTGACGCTGAAAGGCACACCATCCAAACATTCGGTAAACGGTGCAAACCCTGAAGCACTGGGTGGACCCCAGACCCTCGGCTTTCAGCACCTATAAGAAATTACACTGTCAGAGAAATTGATAAAATATTATACAATACTTTCTAGATAAACGCTTTCACACATGAGGAACTGAATTTAAGAATACACCAATACAGCGCATTTTACACATCGAATATAATAGCTATTTGACTCAAAATATAATATAAAATTAGGGGAACTCTTGAATTCATGTAAAAACCCCATATGTCTTATTAGTATCATAAAATACAATTAAAAGAAATATTAAAATTCTTAGAAATATTACGGCAGAAATTATTAATAGCACATACTCACTGAATTAAAAATATAAGGTTGAAAAGAAAAGAAAAGAAAACACACACACACACACACACACACACACACACACACACACAATAATAGCTGGAATGTATTAGCTACCACTGACAATATAAATGAATCACGTAGTATATTTTGATTAATGGTGTTTGAACTTAGTATACAAAGAAGTTCACAAGGTCCAGATATTATAAATCGTTTTCTAAGTTAAAACAATTAAAATTGAAGATCCAGACAGAAAATATAGTAAAATTATATATGGTAAACCAATGTCATTTAAAATTGAAATGGAATTTTAGTTAGGTTTTATTCAACCAAGTCTATTAAAGAAAGTGTAAGAGATTGGTACATTTAAAATGAAACAAGTTAAAATCAGAATATTCGGCTTAAATTGTGCCCTTCATTGTAAGAGGGCAAACGAAGTAGGGAGGATCTTTCTTCAGAAAGATGTTTGTGTAGCCCTGTGTCAGGATAAGTAAAATATTGATTAATTGCTCATAAATTGCAAAATAAATATGCTTTAAAATAGTATGATGCTGAAATAAATAATAATATTATGTCGTATATGAATAACTAAAAGTTTCTTATATATGTCAGTGTCCTTAGTAATAAAATCTCTAACAACAAAATGCAAGTTTGTAACCGGTTCTTCGTGAAGTTATTTCTCAATTAGATATAATTAAATTCATAGCCCAGATTCTGCTGTTATTTGCTGGGACAAGAATAAAATAGCATCACTGATTACTCTTTGTCGTTAATTTCCACTTGAAATTTCACTCTTTATTTGATTTCACAATAGATTCTCAAATTAGTTTTATGTTTTATAGAACACTATTCTGAACTGAGGGAGGAAAACTACCTTTAGCTTTGATTAAAATAGATTTGCTCCTTCATTTAAATTTGTAATGCATTATTTTACGTGTTACTTTACTATTTATTTTAATATTTATATTTAATTTAATTCATCATGTGAATTTGATATATTATTATTAATCTAATTTTTATCGCGAAATTATTTGTTGGAACCATTTTATATTAAATTTTGGTATAATTTTCGCTTTAATTGCATCTTTGAGAATGCAAGCTGAGCGCTGGAAAGTACCATTTTGAGCTAATGCAAATACAAATAAACTTTAAGTGTCTTTTTCGCATAGAAATTGCTTTGTTAAGCCTTGGGACTCAGAATATGCCATTTTATACAAAGAATTTATTCCGGTACTTAATTTTTAGAAGTTATATTATTACTTTACAGATATTTCAGTGAAATTTTGGATTTTCAGAGATTACAAACATTATTAATTAAGAATCGAAATTATTGTGTTATTAAAAATCTGGTTTTTAAAACATTAGATGAAACTTAATTTTCCAATATGGGTCTGTCATAAGACGCACATTTGTCTAATTTGTTCTTGAGTAAAATAATGAAAATATGATATATTTTCTTTATTTATTTCAATGAGCTATAAAATGCATTGTATTATTAAAAGAAAAATAAATATGGTAAACAAAATTTAAAATATTTTAAAATGTTTCTGATTAGATACAAGGATTATGTCGAGAATGCAAACAATACAGTTCACATTTTATTTTATCTATTTACATAAATTAATAAACATGTATAAATCAGAAATTGATTCAAATTGGACTGACTCGCCAGTTCTATATTGATTACGAATCAGTAACAAACAAATATTTTAATAGTTGATCTAGGCACAGAAGAATGGTTTAGAAGGTCTTTTTAGACTTGCTCATCAAATATGTTATAATTTAATTAATTGATATTGTTAGTAATAAATTAGCTGTGGCATATTAGCTGCATACATCTCTAATAATTTTGTTTCATATCTTAATTGCAATTTTTCAAATATGTGCGTATAAAATTATTTCGTTCAAAAACCATCTGAAATTTAGAAATATATTCTTTGCTATGTAATTGTTAAAAGGGATTTTATCTAATTTAAAATTAACATCTATGAAAAAGTTTAAATTTACATTTAAAATTCTTGATGAATTTGAATACATTTTAAAACTGATTTTGAGTGATACAGAAGACTCCTCTTTCAACCAATAGAGTTGTGGAATTACTTTAAGTACTTTAAAAGTTATCTCACTGAATAATCTTTCTGCAATATGGTTATTTTCCATATCCATTGTGTAATATGACTCATATACTTTTAATTGAAATATTAAAACTCAAAGCTTAGTAATATATCTCATACAGCAATAAATAACGAAACACATAAAATTTAATATTTATATTTGCTACATTGAATAAAGGCACCAGTTTATAGCAATAGTACATTTAATATTGCTTTAAGATATGAAATCTTTAAATCCGAAACATAGAAGAACATCATAAACATTCAAATAACTAAATATCCCTTTATGCATTTTAATTTCAAAACTGAATAAAATTCAAAGATAGATTTCAAAATAGACCATTGTACCTGTCTTTATTAAAATAATTTGATACATTTATACCATGTTAAGTTGACTGGCATTTCAATGTGCAAAGGCGTACTTAAAATATTGTACTTTGTACTGTAACCCAGACATGCAGAATTATGTATTTTGCAACTTTATATGAACTTCAAAATAAATTGAATTAACTTAATGCTACATTAAACAAATTAAGCTTTTGTCACGGTTTATTCAAATGAAGCATTAAAATTTTTACAACGTAACACCAGCACTCTTGTAATCATTTGTTGAAGAAAATTTTACCCTAAGTTCAGACGTCTTCATTTCCCGCACCATACAAAGCTCATTAGAGAATCAGCAAATGAAGCAGAGCTCAAGAAGATAATCGTCCTTTTATCCATTTAAGAATAACTCAATATTCTAACCCATTTTACTCAGTAGTTATTCCTGGGCATGTCTGATTTTACTTCTAAATGGGAATGAAGATTGTAATTCTACCAAACCTATCATGTTTGAGACCTTAGGAGAATAAATTTGAGGGTCTTGACTTTCTAACCGTATGAAAATCATCAGAATTTATTTAAGGGCTTTACCCAACGATACAATACCGATGTTTCATCGAATGTAATAAATCATTGCCTTTACTATCACGCACCAAATTACCAGGGTTTAATATTTATGCATCTCTCACCACTATTACCTCATCAAATTCAATCTACATTGGGTCACGTTTCAATAATAGGAGCATTTTCGTCTCAAAATCAACTGAAAGATAACAAAGTGTTAGTTGAAGGAAAACGGGGTAGACCTAATGTCATAAGTCAATGATTATGACCAGTTTGAAAATACAATCAATCTTAAAGAGTAGTGTATCGAATATTTTCTTTGAATTCAAATAACACATTTTTGAGACAATGATTAAGGAATTCAAAGTTTGAAAATACAATCAAATCTAAAGAGAAAATATATTTTTCTTTTTGAATTTAAATAAATTACCTATTAGAGACAATGAACATTTATAAATTTTCAAAGCTAATTCATTAAATGAATTTTCAAAATATAATTATTAAAAGGTTAATAGTGTTTAATGCATTTAAAGCTAATCAGATTAGCTAAGCTCTCTTTAATGTCTGGGACTGTCGCCGAATCGAATTAATAACGTTTTGATTGTCGAAGTTAATATGGTTTTGCTAATGAGATGCAAAAGATAAATTTGAATGATTAAATGTTTAATGAGTTTAAGGACATTCTGAAACTAAATGATAAAGATTTCGTCAGTCTATCAATACAAAATTAAATTAAATATTGAAATTAATAAATTAAATATCTTTCATAAAAACCACGACATAAAAGAAAATTAATACAGCATAACGATAAAAACAATTTAGATTGAACTATTTGTCGCATACTTGTGTTATTATTTATTAGCACTTGATCTTTGAGAATATTTTGTCAGGTATTTCGCCGCATAAAGAAGCCAGAAAGAACATGTGCTGAGAAGGTTAGAAAACAAGACACTGAAGTTACATAAATGATAAACGTTGGCAAAAATTCGAACATCACAATATCTCTACCTTGGTGGTCAAAGAACAAATTCCTGAACATAGAAAAATTGAATGGTTTTGGATGAGCTGAACTACCTGAACGCTGGGTTAAAGAGATATTACGAAGCAATAAGTAGAGGAGAAGAGTTTAAATAAAACATAATGCAGAGATATATATATGACAGGAGTATATATATAATAATTATTATTAATACCTAAGATAAGGAGTGAAGAAAATAAGAATTGTGAATATATTCGAAAAGAAAGAAATGTTATTTGATTTTCTAAATGAATAAAAGTATTAATGTTTAAAATATATTGACACTCAGAGGTACTGTAAAATAAGCACAAGGACGTAAAATAATGTACTTCTGAAATTTAACTTAACTTAATGTGAATTTTTAAAAATAATTGTGGCTTACAAGTTTATAGTTGGGAGAAGGAATTGTAGAGAAAATAACAAACCAATACGTCGAATGTCAAGAATTTAAACATAAAAGAAAGACAAATATGACTTGAAAATATTACATTAATTTTTAAAGATATGAGGAATTCAGCATAATTTATAAGTGACGAAGATACAAGTATAAATTTCGGATCATGTAACAACAAGCCATTAAGGAAATAGTGTTATTTGAAAATTATGCAAAGTCACGTCTAGATCGAACATTGTTCATGAAAACACGTACTTGCGATGGAATCCAGCCACTGTACTCAAAACACGCGAGCTATAATCCATTTGAAAAGATAATTTATTTAATCTTTCCTTCAATAATATTGTTTGTACATGAGATGTTTTATTGTCGATTATTTAAAGTAATACTTCAATAAATTTTAGCATATGACTGAGAAACTTTCAAGTGTTTCAATCTTTAAACAAAAATTCTTTCACAGTATAAATTAAAATTTTCCAATAATAATTGTTGACATATCCAATATATAAACTATAATATAAAGCATTTATGCTAGAAATGGTAAACCTGAAAGTGCTCACCAAAGCAGCCTCTTTAATAGTAAAAATTTATGTATATTCCAGAATTCACCAACATATCCTGCTCTGAATATTTAAAGTAAATTGTTGAAAATGACTATTGTGTATTTAGATAAATTTCTATTTTACAAATACCCAATTTAAATCATTTCATTTAAGATATCACAGTTAAACTAATTTAATAATTTATCTTGCTTTCATTTTAATACTTGAAATAGAATACTTACTGTTTACATTTAATTTACATGGCTACTGTTCAGAGGTCACGAACGGCGAAGAAGCTTCTAATTTGATTCTTACCACTCCGTTGAGCTGCAACCCATTGGATAGTAGCACAAAGCACAAATTTCATAACTTCACATTCTACAAGAATCTTTCTGTACGTCCAAGCAATATTCAACTTAAATCTTCTTAATTGAATGCAATTTTAAAACAAAGGCCGAAGACATGTGTCTGTTAACAAGTAGATACGGCATAAGAGTTTGAAGCTGAAGTGCTTCAGTTAATTAACCTATCTATTGCAATTTATCGTTTGTCAAAATTAATTTCTACTTACAATTGATTTCGGTGATTTTGACTATCTATTCTTTATTTTGTTGTTAAAATTGAATCATTTTTGCTTTAGAATGTATTGTATTTTTGAAGAATTATTAATGTTTTATGAAACTGGAAATTAGATGTGATGCTACACCACAACATCATCTCTAAAATGTTGTCTATTCAATTGTTTGAGCTGCTTTATTAATTTCGTAATTTTGATTGAGAAGAACTGCTAGATTTAAAATTTAACCGGCTCTCACAAACGAAATTTTAATGTCATGGGTTATTCAAAATGAATAATCCTCGATTTCAAAATGCTATATTTTCATAAATATATGACACAGTAATCATAAGTAATACATGAATACAAAGGAAAACTGTGGAAGTCTTATATTGAAAATAGATGGCTCTTTGTAAAAGCATTCGAGGAAATATATCACGGAAGCTGTTTCGAAGCTACATGTAGATACCCTGAAATCGGCCACAGAGGACCAGATGACGGATACATACAACTGGCTACTCTAAGTAATCTGGATATGGCTCACGCGATTTCTTCCTTTGGGTTTTGTGCGTACCAGCATTACCTACAAATATATTTGAATTGAAACAATGATTTCTGTTAAGCGCACCATCACTACCGATAATTTATCAAAGTGTCTGACAATATGTCGCAGCTAAAATAAGCATATATTCGAACACTTGTACACTCACCATTTTCTGTTGCATTCATGTATTACCATCAAATGTCGTTTATTTCATGAAAATAGTACGAAATCGGATGTTTTATTTGAATAATCTTGTAACATTTAGATGCCACGTGCGTTGATGTTCATTTAAACTTTTAATTTGTTCACAACCTTAAGTTGATTTCATAAAGAATTTAAAACTAAACAGATTTTGAACATTAAAAACGTACATTTTTAAAGTCCTGATTGTAATTTCTTTGATTGTAATTCATTAAAATCAAATAAACTTTATGAGTCCTTATTTAGATAGAAACTAAACTAACTTTCAAGTGCTTATAAAACTAATAAGAGGAAACATGTTACTAGAGTTAAAGCCATTTTAGCTACCATTGTACTCCACACTTTCTTTGCAAGTTTTTCAACGCAAGAACATTAAATTAAAACAATGCTCAACGTTTAAATTTTAAATTTTAGATGCTGAGCTTTAATGATATTTATATAATATACACAGGTTGAGAATGTGTGCAAACACATTAAATATATACTTAATTATTAATTTTCAAGAAAATCAACTTTATATATTCTATATCCCAGCAATACGTAACTGAACGAAGCAGA
>BMAW01081333.1:1555042-1599639 GCA_019974015.1 Nephila pilipes
TTTTTTTCTGAAAAGGCATTACAAAAATTTTTAGTTTGAGAGATTTTTGACTCAGAATAATTAAAACCCATGAGTGACTCTTTTTTAATTTTTAATAAAAATTATAGTTTTTAAAATATAATAACTTTCGGACAAACAAAATTTGTTCTCTATTCGAATTTTAAAAAAAAATCACTTTGAGAAAAATAAATGTAATAAAAATAAAGAGCCATATTGAATTGCATTAAGTTCTTTAATACACAAAAACATTAAATGATTGAAAAAATAATCCTATTAAAATAATTCATATTGTTAATTGATAGTTGATAATATTATTATTTTCAATTAAAAATTACTTCCATGCTTTTCTCCTTTTTTATTTGACGAATCCCTTCGAGGCTATTAAATAATAGGCTACTTTAATACTGGACATCTGGCTTAGCTCCTTCAACAGTTCCGGATTGTTAAATTGTTCATCAATGAAAACTGACGGAACTCTCTTTTTCCTTTAACGAGTGTAAATCCTTCCTCGTCTCCTGACCGGCTTTGATGTTTCTTTGAATCTGAGATCACAGATACTTGAGGAAGAATTCCCTACTTTCCGCAGGTTTCACTTTTGCTCTCGTCTCCATACGCAGAAGGAGCAGAATTCATGAATTTAAAAACAATGTCTGATTGTGTGTGTGAGCTGTGGTGACCGAGTGCTTTGAATTTTTGACTTCCTTTTCATACAAAGTTGGCGAAGCCAAATTCCTCTTATTTTTCTTAACTTTTTTTAAAAAACTCTTTAGAGATGTTATCGGAGGAGTAGGTTCGTTTCCTACATTATTGAAAATTTGCTCCAAATAAGTTTCCAGCTGAGCGAATAGGAAACTGTTGGTTTTTCTAGCACATCTAATTATGATGTGCTGCATCTCGCTAATTAATTTCATGTCTAAATCACTATCAGCATTTTGACTAGTGTAAGTGTAAATGAGTTGCTCCAGTTGATCGCAAAACTCTTCACAAGCTCTCGCTCCATACGAAGAAACATCTTCATTAAAACATCGACTTGGGCGTAGATTTCCTCTAAATTTAATCACACAGGCAAATAACATAAGTTTCACTTATCTCCTGTAGTGAATGGCTTCACTGGGTTTCTATAATCAAAGAGAAGTTCGAGATCATTCCAGGTCCATAAACCTAAGTAACAAGTCGGTTAGGGTTAGCGGGCTAAACCTAACAATCAAACAGAAACTGGTTAAAAAACCAGTATCAAAATTAATATACTCCCTAAGAGATTTGGTTAGCATTCTAACAAATCACAAGTAGTAAACAATTACAGCACATGTGTTCTCTGTGTAATTCATTTATTTTAATCGTTTCAAGATGTCTTAGGGGATAAGAGGTGTCTTAAGAACATGGCGACCCACTTAGAGATGAGATAAAAGCAAGTAAGTGTCAATACACCCAATATTGTACCTTGAGAGTTTCATATCTTCCTAGAGATAAATAGAATCGTCAGGGCCATCGCTTTAGTATTGATGAATGAGGCGAAAGCAACAATTAAATCTTAATGACGACAACATTCACCAGAATTCTTTCCGATAGATTGCCCGATTAGTTACACATCAATACTAGTGTGCAGAAAGGTACGGCGACTATGTTAAAAAGTGAACTGTCCTTTATATAGACAACATATGTAGCTTTTCATGTGCAAGATTTGTGAGCATTGATTAACAAGTAAAAATTATGGCCAATTTCATCAAGCCTCGTAAAATTGTTAGAAGAAAACTGTTAGATTTGAGGGAAGTGTGAAAATTTCGAAAAATTTACACTTTAATGTGAATTTTCAAAGAATGAGAAATCCCACTTTTAGCATTACAATTATTTTATTAATAACAACAACTGTTAATAAAACTCTGGAGCAACCATAAAATTTAAAACAGAGTACAAAGTAACTGTACAAATTTGTTTAGTAAAATATTGTGAATAATAACATTAACCTCATACAACTTCTGTAAGTTATAGTTTTTATATAAACATTCGATACACACACACTTTTATGAGAAACATAAATAAATGACTTTATGTATTACAACCTAAAATGTAAGAAATTCAACAACAAGCTTATGTAATTGCTAAAAAAAAAAAAAACAGCTACAAGGCACTCGTTTTGAAATAACCGTATTTTTTTTTATACCCAACAGACTGTAAAGCCTTAACTTGATGCATTTGAAAAGTATACTGTACATTTTTCAAAATATTTAATTTCTTTCTGATATTTTAATAATTTAATGTTTATTTTTGAAAATCACCCATTCGCATTATAGAAAGCTTCAATAAAAATTCATTTAAGAATGTCTGATGAAATTCAGCATTTAATTTAATGCTCTGTTAATTAACATGACATAATCAACTATAGGAATTTTGGTTTTAGTGTACTATTAATTTTTTTTCCGTTTATGAGATATTATTGATAATGAATGCAATTCAATCATAATTTTGAATTCTGTTTTATTTTTATTGTTCAGTATGATCTGCTCTGCATTAACACTGAATCCACACTGATTGCCCAATGCACAAAAAGTAAAGTATTTACAATGACATACCGAAGGGGAGGGCTCCGGGGCCTCTGATCGGGTGTGTGTGGACTAGAGAACCTTGAGTTATTAAGTATATGTAGGAATATAAAAAAAGGGACTTTTTGCTTTCTGGGTGGATGATTACATTTAAACGTGTCGTGTTTATATTTGAAAGTTTATGCTAGAAGCGTTGATACTGTATTATTTTATAGGTTATGAACAGATTCTTTTCCTTGCCTTTTTCTCACTTTTAAGCAGCAAAAGTTGAAAAGTATGGAGTTAAAAAGGGGTTTGCATTGAAAATGTTTCAGTTTGTTGCGTAAATGGACTTAAAACAATCATCCCTTAACTTATATTTGGCACTAAAGGTTTTTTTTTGACAGTGTTTACTTGAGTTGCTTCTTGAGAGACAAGCTTTTTAAAGTTGAAGTTTATTAAAAACCATCTTCGATCAGCAATGAACCAAGTAAGATTTATTCAGGATTGTTAATGTTTTTTCTATTGAAAATGCAGTCAATAAAAGAATTTTTTTTTTTAATGAAGCTATAAAATTTTATTCAGATGCCAAAATTCGTAAAAACAGTTTCATCTTTTTTTTTTATTGATTGAAAAGTTAAAAATATTTTATAAAACAACAAAAATGACAAATAAATAAGCTTTTAGAGATGTATGTTTGTCTTGTTAGATGTAAGTTGTTTTTTCTTCAGTTGTGAGATTTTTGTATTCCGATTTTCTTAAACTATTTAATTTTAATTAAACAAATGGTAATTTTTTTTTATATTTGTGTTGACCTTTTGTATGGTGATTATTCAACGAAGGGGGGAGGGGCAAGGAAAATTTCACCTCAGCCCTCGATAGGTATAAATTTTCTACTAAGTAGGTCAATCTACCGAAATTCACTATCATGGTAACCTATCACTTTTGTTTGCATTTTACTTATACACACAAGGTTCAATGGGTAAACTGAAATCAGGTATAATTTGTTAGGGTATTTCGATTGTCAGTTACGATTGGCTATTACTTTACTCTTTATTTGAAATACATCTTTAGGCAGTTTCGAATTTGATAAATCTGTGTGAACGCACGAAACAATCAATTAAGTCTATTTCATCTCGAATAGAATCAATATATTTGTCAATTCATGTAAATAAAGAACCTTACAAAATTAAATTGCTATTTCTTTCTCTTTTGCTTCCTTTGAGAAAGGAATACAATGCAGTTTGTAAATTCCCTCCGGTGATATTTGTCAAAGCCCCGGGAATTGAAACATCTAAAGTATTATTCTAAAGCTTGCTTTTTTGTTATTTTGAAATACTAAAGAATTGAAATTTTGTCCATTCAGAAGAAATTTTGCAGGACAGTTTTGAAATTACAAATATTCACATTTTTTTATAATTATTATTATACATTTTTAAATGTTAATGTTCGACATTTCAACCATATAACACGCTTTTGAATTAATAAATATTATTTAAAAAATTGGGAGGAGGGAAGGCATTATATGAATTTTTCAAAAGATAATCAATTTTTTTCCTAACGAATGGACGAATAAATACTTCAAAATTTAAGGGGGTCATCTTACTTAAGAATATATACGGAAGGGTTCGTCTTAAGCGGTAAGCTAAGATTTTAAAATAATCAACAAAAACAGAATGGCCAGAATCTGGAAATGTATGAATAGTTCACCTGAAATAATGTAATTCAGTAGATTTATGTACAAAGGGAGGAGCTCAGATCGATAAGATATATTTTAAATTTTCTGAATAAATACGATTGAAATACATTCAAATACTTTTATTTCTTGATTTTACAATTTTAAAATTCTCGTTTAATACCATCTCTTCCATCGCATCAAATAGGGTTCAGAAAATATATTTATGGATATGAATGGTGTGTGACTTCCATCAATTCAACTTCATTTTAATTTTGATGTCAGATTTTAAAACAGAATGCATTATTTAGTTTTTTTTTAAAAAAAATAATAAGACAATGACTGGCATTTTTATGGTGTGTAGTTCAAATTTTATTATTACTATTTAGTTTCCTCGTCACTTAAATTCATTAGTCGACCTCAAAACTAATTGGAAGATTGCTATTCTCACTATTACAAAAATTACTATTCTCATAATTTTTGATAATTTGATAAATTAGGAATATATAAAGGAAGTAACGTACGAATAACATTTTCATTCAAGTACTAATTAAAAGTATTTTTGAGGATATTGATCTGCTGAATTCCCTCCCCCCCCATGTTAGTCTTATTTCGTAAAACTTTGGATAGCTTCTGCTGAAATTGTTAGTCGCAAAAAGAATTTAAACGATATTTTTAATTTAAATAAAATCCTTTTACGAGGTTTTGTCGCTTTCCTTACTTCAAGGATTTTTTCACTCTAGAAAATCAGACACTTCTATAAAAGAAAGTACACATAGAAACATATGAAGTACTACTTATAAAGATTCATTTTTGTAACTACCAAGGCAAGCTGAACAAAATCCAAGCTAATTAAGTCTATGACACGGAATCTTTTCTCAGTTGGAAATTTCTATCTTCGAAGTACGTATAATTTTTATATCTACTCTTGTTGTTCTGATTTTGGTACAGTTCTCATTTGGCTTTTCCGGCGGGTGTCCTTCCCACGTTGGGTACTCTCCTCTTGTGACAGTCGAAGCAATACAGCCTGTCGTTCAAGGGGTAGCAACCGCGACCGTCGCTATTGGAAGACAAGGGAAGACCACAGTCCTGAAAAGAAGTAGAAAAAAACTTATGCTAATAATCACCAAAAATTCTTTTCTTGTGAATCAGTTTTCAAAATGGATCAATTAACCATAAACATCGTATATTTCTGCATATAAGCCGAGCATTTTCCAATATTTTTTTTAGCTAAATTACGGGGGTCGGCTAATATACGTATCCGCTAATTCATAAAAACGTAGGCATTTTCCATTGACCTTGCGATAACAATAAATCGCCAAACATAGCACGCATTTATTTCATTATATCTTAAATTTATGAGTAAAAAAAGCAAAATGAAATTCTTCGTAAAACAAAGGAGCCATCTTACTGGCGCAACGGAATTTACTGGCTTTCTTTGAGCAAATTCAAGTCGCTTCATCATGTTCAACATCCTGATTCGAATGGCTATATGGATTGGATTAAACTGTACATTCGTGACTCTTGCGACGCGTTTTTCCTCTAAGGCATGAAACATAAGTAGACGATCCCGTGCTGCCTTTTTTGATTTTGAAATTTCTGCTGATTCAAGACGTTCTTTTTTCCATTCTCGAACTTGTTATTTATTTGGAGAAAGGTCGAGCAAGACTCTTAGAATTTTTAGCAAATGCAATCGCCTGTAGTTTGAAATTTGCCTTCTAAGATTTTTTATTGCCTCTCATCCTTTAGGTAAATTTTTTTAAAGTTACAGGAAAAGAAAAGACTATCATAGACATCACATATCGCATACAAAGCAACAACTGAATGGTAACAATCTGATAAGTGCAGATAGGGTTAGCCAGAGTTTGTTTATCTCTTCATTGGAGTCTGGAATTTTACTTTCGAGTGATTTGATAGGCAAAAATAATTCTATCCGTTATAACTGCTTAACAAAATTTTCGTCATCCTGGCGAAATGTTCGAGTGTTACAGGAATTTTTTTTTTTCATTTCGACTGATATGCAGGATTTGAATAATGGATAGATTTTTGGTAACCCCTCTTGGCTTATTCACAGATCAGCTTATGTTCGGAAATGTATATTAATCATGGTTATGTGCTGAAGATTTTGTGTTTGAAAAACCATCTATTGGCTTTGCTTAAGCAGAATTAAAAGTGGAAAGAGGTAGGAATGGTTGTATTGGTTCATGTAATAACTGTGAGAAATGTGTTCGTTCACCAAAAAAGTGGTTTTTCATCTGAAGGATGTGAAACAAACTTTTGAATTATCAAATAGAGCTATTGTTCGTTATTTATGCAAAGGAAAATAAAATTCAACCTGAACTTCGTTGATAGTCATCAGATTAATCGTTAGAACAACTCAAAAAAAGGAGTGCATTCCCAATTGTTCAAATATTATTAATATTCTTGCTTTTCAAACATTTTGGATATGGATATGACATCGGAAATGAAGTAGTTTATCCAGTGATATCTCCATTTTCGTGGGTAACATTCTTCAAAATCCGAACGTAAATGAAAAACAAATATGCGCCATTAATGCCATTACTTACTGATCTCACTATTCTTTTTTTTTATTTCATTACAAATATTCATTACATAATTTTAGAAAAAATTTTGCGAATTTGTAATGAATAACATGGAATAATCCCAAAATTTCTGTTTTCGTATAAAGTATCGTGATCATATTTGGGTTCTGATAATTCATCGCATTTAAGTGAATGAATTAGATGTTCCAAATAGAGAGATAGTTAAGTTTTGACAACGATTAGAAATTACCTATGCAACCCAACATGCAGTATACTATGTCTTACGTCATCCAACCAAGCAGACATATTTGTATTTCCATTGATTGGTATTTTATTCGTTAATTTTCAAACTAGATAATCTTTTAATTTCGGTTTTGTTGGCAATATTTTATTAAATCATTTGCATTCATATTCACTTATGCTTACAGAAGCAAACTCATAGTACTGATTTTATATTAAGCTGTGATTAATTTTTATTTTAAGTAAAATATAAGGGCCGGTTTTTTTTTCAACCTCTGATGGACCATAAGAAAAAGAGCACAGAAAAAATGGATTTGTTTCCAAAAGTTATCTACAAACATAGTTATTTTTCAACATAATTACCGTGAAGATTCAGGCATTTATCATATCAGTGGAAGAGCTTTCCGTTCACTTCTTCGAGGAACGTTACTGCCAGTAGTGTCAGATAGACTGATTTGATGCCTTTTAAGTTCCTCTACGGTAAATAAAACATCACGAACAAATACCGTCAAATTTCGAAGAAACTTGATTCGAATACTGTTTTTTCTTATCAATATTTTTAGGTTCGTATTGCATTGCAATACTGTGCCGCTGAAAGGAAACATTAAAAGTGAGTACCGTACCTCGCAACGGTAGCAGGTGGTGTGGTAACTGTTCCCCATGGCCAAGACCCTAGTCACTTCATTCGTGTACGAAGGAGGAGCGATGGGTTTCTTGCATCGGGCACACTGAGGTGCCACTTTTCTAGAAAAGACAATTTCAGTTATTAGTCAATTTCATCACAAATCCATTAAGTTGATTAATACTCACTATTAGTTATGGTAAGTATTAATGAAGGTTTTGAACAAAAAGAGATAAGTGTTTAGAAATTACTTTGAATTCTTTGACAATATATGCATTAAAATTTATATTCAAACATGTGTGATGATCATGGAGAATCCGCAAATATTTTCAATTATTTATACAATTGTCTCCCCTTGATGCTCGGAAATAGAATTCTTTTAGGATAATAAAATAGATATGTTTAATACGTATTATAGAATTTAAATACTCACGAATTATTATTATTTCTTAGGGCCTTATCAAAAACTTGTTTTTAACTCAAAAGTTTTATTATAAGATAAACTCGAAAATTAAATGTTTGAAACCTCTGCAGGGACAGAAACACACTCTCAGTACATCTGGCTTGGAATATAATAAAGTTATATTGAGTCGTGTGACCATTACTATGTGTTGGGAAATCCTTAATATTGAATGACAAAAATATGTGTTGGGAACTTCTTAACCTTCACCACTGGTAAATTCACAAAATGTTGATCCAAGATTGCTTTGGAACATTTCCTGACATTTAGTATTGTGGAATCGTATTATGGCTGATTTACTCATCATGTTAATAGGAATTTGGGAAGTTTTCTGAAAAATTCTAATGAAGTATAAATTTAATACATGGAAGCATACGTTCTATTTTAAAATCTTTTTTTGGAATACTTTACTTAGGTCTAACCAGGGAGATTTTTTATCATTAACAAATGTATATTTTAGAAGACGTGCAGTGTCCTCAGATGATATATATTTGTAGATCCGTAAATTAGTAAACGTATAATATATTTGTACTCAGAATTCATTTACAGAGAATAATCTTGTTTTAGATCGTCAGTTTGAACCTATGGAAAATCAAGTTCTCAAAAAATTTGCTCGTATAGATTTTTTTGAATGACGTAACTGATATATATAGAGAAGGTATAACTTTTTGTCCAGAACCAAAAAAAAATCTTGTATTCAGTTATATCCAGTACTTGTTCTCAGTAATTCAGGGGACAAATAGGCCAAATATAAGGTCATTTAGTACATTATTCACACGCCGTTCCCTCGTAAAAAAAAGAACACACTTTATAATAGTGAATATTGTGTTTTGAATTTATTTATGAACTTGTATATTATATATATATATATATATATATATAAAATTATTTGAAATATACATCCATCCCTCGTTGTAAACTGTTCTTAATTAACACGGTTTCGCTTTTAGATGATTTTTAAATGAAAACGAAAATGGAAGGGGGAAGGGATATTTTGATAGTTTTGCGTTATTCCTTTTATAAATTAATGCATTATATTAATGCTAGCTTATGCTTCAGACTTTAATTCAAGCCAGGAATGGTTAGAAAACTTATTAGCGAACTTTAACTAACTCTCTTCATTAACGATGTGGAAATTTATAACCATCTTTACTGAAGCAGTACATATGCGAAACGCTTGTGAATTTTCTGATTGTGACTTGGAGAGCAATGCTATGCCAGTACAATAAAAGAGGGGAATTATGGCTTTTTAAAGCTCTAGAGAAGTGAAGGTTAGTTATGTTTGAATTATTTAATGTTCTTATTTGAACGGAATATTATTGGTTTGTTTGTGCTTCTCATTTTTTTTTATTTATAAGGAATATAGGTTATTTGTGTTTACGTTATTCATTGTTTTTATAGAGCGGTATATTGTTAACTTGAATTAAAGCTTTTCATTTTCAAAAATAAATTGAATAATGAACCAATCCCCATTTTTATATTCTACCTTTATCTCATTTTATACGGTTCAGATGAACATATCATCAACTTTTATTTACCTCTTTTCAGTCTATTTACATGGTTAACAATTTAGTTGAACATATATCGCTATTTTTAATGAATTTTCCATATCGTTTTACACGGTTTCCGTTTGCACGGTTTTTAGAAGAATGTATTTACCGTGTAAATGGGAACCAATGAATGTTTTATTGCACGAGGGGACAGAAAAAAAATATTTCGCTATTGAGTTTACTCCATCTTCTCAATTTCATCTTCCTGCCAATACTGATGAAAAGCGGTATCCTTAAATAAAAGCAATACATCTTTGTTTAGAGAGAAATATACCTGTGATAAAAGTCTAGATGATAGCATTCTATTAATACTGTAGTTATCGCTGAAATAACTTGTTTTAATTTTGCTTCGACAATATGCGAATGAGTGTTTGGACAGAAAATATAAAGCAAAGAAAGTTAAGCAAACTGAGACACCAGTGACAAAGAAAATAGCTTATTTTAAACTAAATTCAAGTAATCTCCACTTGTTAAAAAAATTAATGCCAATGTAAGTTATATTTTAACATTGAGATATCTGTGGAAAAGTTTATGCAAAGAAAATAGTTTATAAACATATTTATAATCATTACATTTATAAGCATAAGTAAATATTTGTGAGCAATTAATTATCAGTAGTGTAATTTACATTCGTAAGTCATGTATTTATCTTTAGATATATCCTGTATGAAAACCACTGCATTTATAACTTTGAAAATTTATAGAGAACTTATTAACAAAACATTCTATACGCTAAACATAATTATAATATCAAGATTTGAATCCTATAAATTTATTAAAATGTTATGATCCAAATATCCCTCAATTTTTATTCAAATAGTTGTACTATACCTAGAATGTGCGAATGTTTATTAGAAGAAATATCCTTTTCACTCTATAGTAAATAGCCTCATTTTATAATGAGGAAAATATCAGAACTATGGAGGAATCAGATTTTGAGGAACGTGTACGAGAATTTTAAAATATAAAAGCACGTTGTGTAAAACACAAATGCATATATTTTTCTCTATGATGTAGATCAGAGGTAGGTAATTGTTTTGGCTAGGGGGCTACTTTGCAGAAGCAGAGACTAGCGGCGGGCTACATCTTTTTAAAATGACTGTACTTTTTTCAGAAAAGGTATAAATTGTACCATAAAAATCAATAAATATAAATTAAATAAAATAGTGGTAGTTTTATTCAATTCATTTATTGCGATAATTCCATATCATATATAGCTGCAAAAACATTTAATTTTAGAATCAGTAATGAGAATAATGTACCCTACCACACTTTTCTACAATTTTATTTAAAATCAGGCGTGAGGTCGAGATTTTTATCACAGCTTTTAAGTTAATGTCTGTCAAAGAGCATGAATATTTGCTCTTGTTAGATCTTCAAGCAAGAAAATTTTTTCTTAAAAATATATAGAGACCCAAATATAGAGAATATTTTCCCAGCAAATTTCTTCATATATGAACATTTTTCTGCAGACAATTTTTTTAAAGTCATCTTATGTCACAGCATTGAATATTTCGTTCACAATGTTATCTGACTACATGTCAATAAATTCAAGTTGCAGTGCCTCATGTGCTGTGTCAATAATCAGCAGTGATCAGGTAATAGAGTGTGACAGATTCACGTTCAATTTTAGTAAAGTTCTAAAATATTTTTGCGACCTCGTCCTCCAAACAATACAGATGATCCTTTATCTTTGCAGAAACACTTTCAGGCACTTTCTGTTTTCCTAATAAAGAGAATTTTGATAAAATTTTTCATCTTCTGCTTGCCTTGCAAATAGACCTAGTTTTGCTATGAATGATTTTACTCACGGGAAGGAAATCTCAGTTCTAGACTGATATTTCTGAGGGTTTTCACCGGCCATTTGTTTACAATTTTAAAATTAAATTCTCAAGTGTTCTACTTAAGAAATTCTCAAAAATAATACATCTACGGATTCAGCAATGCGCTCTCTACTTCTTAATAGTAAAATCAAAAATGCAAATTTGGAAGGGTGTTAACATCTTAATCACCTCGGGAATTTTCAAAGAAAATCGATGCAAAAAGTATATTCCATGTTAATAAACATATTAAAAGAAAAAAATATTTCGAACTATTGATGCGACTGACATACTTTTTGTAGTCATCCATGCATAGAACATTGTTCTGAGGGTCGACGCTGAAAGGCACACCATCCAAACACTTTTTGCAAACGGTGCACCTGAAGCACTCTGGGTGGAATTTGTGACCCTCGGCTTTCAGCACCTATAAATAATTACACCGTCAGAGAAATCTGGATAAAAATATTATATTAAATATTTTCAGATAAATGCGAAAGCTTACATTACGAGGAATCGAATTTAAGAATACACCAATACAGCGCATTTTGCACACGTAAGAATATAATAGCTATTTGACTTATAATATAAAATTAGGGAACTTCGAATTCGGCAAATGATAAAAAAAACCTTCATATGTTTTATTAGTATCATAAAAATACAATTAAAAGTAACATAAATTTTTTTTAGAAATATTACGGCAGAAATTATTAATAAAAAACATACTTAAATGGAATTCAAAATATAAGGTTGAAAAAGAAAATAAAAGAAAAAATTAGTAATCACAGAATGCATTAGCTAAATCACTCGACAAATAGAAGCTATAAGTAATCACGTAGTGGAGTTGGTTTTGATTAATGGCATTGAATCCTCATGGGATATATTGTGCAAGAACACAAGGTTCAGATATTATAAAATGTTTTCTAAGTTAAAACAATTAAAACTGAAGATCCAGACGGAAAATATAACAAAATTATAAATGTGTGGTAAAACCAATGTCATTTAAAATTGAAATGAATTTAGTTGGGGGTTTTATTCAACCAAGTCTATTAAAGAAAGTGTAAGAGATTGAAAATATTTAAAATGAACAAAGTTAAAATCAGAATATTCGCTTAAATTGTGCCTCATTGTAAGAGGGCAAACGAAGTAGGGAGATCTTTCTTCAGAAAGAGATGTTTGTGTGAAGTCTGGTGTGTCAGATAAGTAAAAGTATTGGATTAATTGCTCATAAATTGCAAAAATAAATTATGCTTTAAAAATAGCATGATGTTGAAATAAATAATAAAAATAATATTATGCGTCGTATATGAATTGTAAGTTTCTTATATATGTCAGTGTCCTTAGTAATAAAATTTAACAACAAAATGTGTTTGTAAATCGGTTTCTTCGTGAAGTTATTTCTCAATTAGATATAATTAAATTCATAGCCTAGACTGCTACATTTGCTGACAATAAGAATAAAATAGCACACCGATTACTTTGTCATTAATTTTACTGAAATTTCACTTTTATTTGATTGTCGATTTCAAATTTTTAGTTTTTATGTTTATAGAACACTATTCTAATCCGAGGGAGAAAAAATCTGCCTTTTTAGCTTTGATTAAAATAGATTTTAGCTCCTTCATTTAAATTTTGGTAATGCATTGGTGTTATTTTTTTACGTTATTACTTTACTATTTATTTCTAATATATTTATATTTAATTTAATAATTCATCATGTGAATTTTGATATATTATTATTAATCTAATTTTTTTTATCGCGAAATTATTTGCTTTGAACCATTTTGTTGTTAAATTTGGTATAATTTTCTGCTTTTAATTGCATTTTGAGAATGCTTGAGCGCTGGAAAATATTTGAGCTAGCAATGTGCAAGTAAATATGTTTGGAATTTTAAGTGTGTCTTTTTTTTCGTGATAGAAATTGCTTTTGTTAAGCCTGGGACTCAGAATTACGCTTACTTTATACAAATGAATAATCATTCTGAGTAATTTTAATTTTTAGAAGTTAAGTATTATTACTTTTAGCAGATATTTCAGTGAAATTTTGGATTTTTCTAGAGATTACAAACATTATTAATTAAGAAATCGAAATTATTGTGTTATTAAAAAAATCTGGTTTTTAAAACATTGATGAAACTTACTTTTTCCAATATGGGTCTATTACAAGATGCACATTTGTCTAATTTATTCTGAAAATAATGAAAATAAGGATATATTTCTTTTATTTATTTTAACAGCTTATAAATGCATTGTATTATTAAAAGAAAAAAATAAATATACATAGCAAACAAAATTTAAAAATAAACCATTTTTTAAAAACGTTTGATGATACAAAGGATTATGTCGAGAATGCAAACAATACACAGTTCGAAGCATTTTTATTTTTGATTCATTTACATAATTAATACAAACATGTGTACAAATCCAGAAATTGATTTCAAAATTGGATCGAATTTCGCCAAGTTCTATATTGATTACGAATCAGTAACAAACAAATATTTTAATAGTTGATCTAGCACAGAAGAATGAAGAGCTTAGAAGGTCTTTTTTTAGACTTGCTTCAATAAATATGTTATAATTTAATTAATTGATATTGTTAGTACAAATAGCTGTATATTAGCTGCATATACATCTCTAATAATTTTGTTTCATATCTTAATTGCAATTTTTTCAAATATGTGCGTAAGTAAAATTATTTCGTTCAAAACCATTCGGTAGAAATTTAGAAATATATATGAGACTTTTGTTACGTAATTGTTAAAAGGGATTTATCTAATTTAAAATTAACACTATGAAAAAAGTTTTAAATTACATTTAAATTCCTTGATGAATTTGAAAGAATACATTTTTAAAAAATCGATTTTTTTGAAAGATACAGAAGACTCTCTTTTCAACCAATAGAATAGTTGTAATTAATTTTATGTTTTAAAAGTTATCTCACCAAATAATCTTCTTCGCAATATGGTTTGCCATTCATTGTGTAATATGGACTTCCATATAGCTCTTTACCTGAAATATTAAAAAAAACCCAAAGTTTTGAATATATCTCATACAGTAATAAATAACGATACGAAACACACAAAATTCTTATTTATATTTGCTACATTGAATAAAGGTACTAGTTTATAGCACAATAGTATATTTAATATTGCTTAAGATAGATTATGAATTTTTAAATCGAAACATAGAATAATTATCATAAATGTCTAAATAAATCTCAAATAACTCTTTATGCATTTTTAATCTTCAAAAAACTGAAATAAAATCTTTGAATAAAGATATTTCCAGTTTAGAATCTATTAAAAATTGTTCTTTATTAAAAATATAGTTTTGATACATTATACCATAAGTTGGACTAGTATTTAACAGTAAAAGGCATTGAAATATAAAGGTTGTAATTTTATACTGTAATTCCAGATTACGCAGAATTATATTTATAACTTTATATGAACTTCAGTAAATTGAATTAACTTAATGCTACATTAAACAATTAAGCTTTTGTCACGGGTTTATTCAAATGAAGCATTAAAAATTCTTTACAACGTACGAAATTGTACAATTTGTAATTAATTAGTTAATGAAAAATTTGACCTCTTAAGTCTGTATCGCCTCTCTATTATGTCTTCCTGCAATCATTACAAAGCTCATTTAGAGAATCAAAGTAAAATGAAGAGAGTCACAGAAGATAATCAAGTCCTTTTATCCAGATTTATGAATAATCAATATTTAAATTTAACCCATTTTATCTGTAGTAGTTATTCCTAAACATGTCTGATTTTACTTCTAAATAGAATGAAGATTGTAATTCTTACCAAACCTATCATGTTTGAGACCTTAGAGGAATTAAATTTGAGGGTTCGATTCTCTAACCGTATGAAAAATCATCAGAATTTATTTTAAGGGCTTTTTACTCAACGCAGATACAATACCGATGTTTCACTTGTGAATGTACAATCATTACCATTATCACGCACTAAATTACCAGGCTTAATATTTATGCATGCATCTCCTCAATTCTATTCATTACACTTCACTAAATTCAATCTAATCTACATTAGTCACGTTTCATTCATTAGAAAGCATTTTCAACTCAAACAAACTCAACTGAAAGATACCAAAGTGTTAGTTGAAGGAAAAACGCGGTAGACCCCACGTCATAAGTCAATGATTATGAATTCAAAGTTTGAAAAAATACAATCAAATTCAAAGAGTAGTGTATCGACATATTTCTTTCTTTTATTGAATTTAAATAAATTGCATATTTTTGGAGACAATGGAAACATTTATAAATTTTCTCAAAGTTTGATTCATTATATTTTAGTTTTCAAAAATATAATTTATTAAAATATTAATAGTGTTTAATGCATTTAGAGTTTAATCAGATTATACTAAGCTCTCTTTAATCCGGCACGTTCGGGACTACTGCCGAACCGAATTAACAAATTTTCCGGATTATCCAGCATTAATATAGTTTTAATGAGAATTCAAAAGATAAAAATTTGAATGATTAAAACACGTTTTTAATGAGTTTAAGGACATTCTGAACCTGTGCCGATGAAGTATTTCGTCATTATATCAACTACAAAAATTCAAATATTGAAATTTAATTAATTAAATATTCTTCTATTCATAAAAAAAAACACGACACAAATGAAAAAAAAAAAATAATACAGCATAACGACAGTAAAAACAATTTGTGACGAACTATTCTTGTCGCATGTTTGCACTTATTAGTTTATTAGCACTTGATTGCGAGAATATTTTACTGTATTTCACCGCATGTGTACAGTTGTAACACATGTGCCAGATAAGTACATAACATGCTAGAAAACAAGAAACGCTGTACTGAAGTGACTTGTATGATAAACGCTGCACTGAAGTGACTTGTATGATAAACGCTGGGCAAAAATTCGAACAGCACAATATCGTTACCTGGACGTCAAAGTCAACAAATTCCCGAACATATACGAAAAAATTGAATGGTTTTAGATGAGCTGAATCATCGAATGCCGGGTTAAAGAGATATTACGGAAGTAAGTAGAGGAGGTGAAGATTTTATAATAAAAAAAAATAATGAGATGCCTATATATATATATATATATATATATATATATATATATATATAATTATTATTATTATTACTAAAATTTAAGATATGAGGGAAGAAATTATAAGAATTTAGGGAATAGTCATTCGGATAAGAAAGAAACATTGCCATTGATTTTCTAATGAATAAAAGTATTCATGTTTAAAATAGAGCTAATATACTCAGAAGCATTGTAAAATAAGCACAAGACGTAAAATAATGTACTTCTGAAATTTAACTTTAACTTAATGAACTTTTTTTTTTTTTAAAAAAATCAATAAATGTATTACAAGTTTATAGTTGGGAGTATGGTTCGGTAGAGAAAAATAACAAACTTAAATACGTCGAATGTCATACTTTAAATATAAAAGAAAGAAATGTAACATGACTTGAAAATATTATGATTAATTTTTTAAAATATGAGGAATTCAGCATTATTGTAAGTGACGAAGATACAAGAGTAAATTTCGGATCATGCAATGTTTTATCGCCATTAAGGAAATAGCGGGGGAAATATTTGAAAAATTATGCAAAGTCACGTCTAGATCGAACATTGTTCAAGGAAAAACACGTACTTGCGATGGAATCTGAAACACTAAAATTTCAAAACACGCGAGCTATAATTCATTTGAAAAGATAATATTTAATTCTTTTTTCCTTCAATAATATTGCTTGTACATAGAGATGTTTATTGGTCATGATTATTTAAAGTATCATTTCAATAATAAAATTTTAGTTATGACTGAGAAACTTTTCACAAGTGTTTCAATCTTTTAAAACAAAAATTCTTCTTGACAGTATAAATTAAAATTTTTCCACACACGAGCACAGACATATATCCAATATATAAAACTATAGCACATAAAGCATTTATGCTAGAAATGGTAAACCTATACTTGAAAAGCTCACTAAAGTAGCCTCTTTAATAAGTAAAAAATTTATGTATGTCCTGTGAATTCCATCAACATATTCCGTTTTGATTATTTACCCCTTTAAAGTAATTGTTGAAAATGGATTATTGTGTATTTAGATAAATTTCTATTTTACAGCAACACTAATTAAATTTATTTTATTTAAGATATATTTACACAGTTAAAACGCATTTAATTTAATAATTTATCTTTGCTTTCATTTTAATACTTGAACAGAATACTACTGTTTACATTAATTTACACGGCCACTGTCTGGGAGGGTGGTCATTTTGTAACCGGCGAAGAAGCTTCTACCTGATTCTCTTACCACTCCGTTGAGCTGCAACTCCATTGGATAGTAGCACAAGCATAAATTACCCCCTCATAACTTCCACATTCACATCTTTTTCTGTACGTCCAAGCAATATTCAACTTAAATCTTCTTAATTGAATGCAATTCTGGGCAAGACAAAGGCCGAAGACATGTGTTCCACAGTTAAAACAGATACGGGTATTAAGAGTTTGGAAGCTGAAGTGCTTCAGTTAATCCATTAACCTATATCTATTGCAATTATTTATCGTTTGCTCAAAATTAATTTAATTTAATAATTGATTTTCATGGCATGATCATCTATTTTATTCTTTTTGTTGTTAAAATTGGAATCATTTTTTTTTTGCTTTAGAATGTATTGTATTTTTTGAAGAATTATTAATGTTTTATGAAACTTTGTACTTAGATGTGATGCTACACCATTAAATATCATTCTAAAATGCGGTTGTCTATTCAATTATTTGAGCTGTTTTATTAATTCTCGTAATTCTTTAGATTGGAGAAGAATCGGTTAGATTTAAAAATTCTAACCGGCTCTCTACAAACGAAATTTTATCAAGGGTTATTCAAATGAATAATCCTCCGATTTCAAAATGCTATATTTTCATAAATATATGACACAGAATCATAAGTAATACATGAATACAAAGGAAAACTGTGGAAGTCTTATATTGTGCAAAATAGATGGCTCTTGTGTGCTATTCGAGGAAATATATCACGGAAGCTGTTTCGGAAGCTTACATGTAGATACCTCGAAATCGGATCGGCCACAGAGGACCAGATGACTTGATGTTACACAACTGGCCACTTAAGTAATCTGACATGGCCTCATGCGATTTCTTCCTTTGGGGTTTTGCAAAAGTGTGTGCCTCAGCATTACCCACAAATATATTTGAATTGAAACAACAGATTTCTGCTGCTGTGCAATCAATTACCACTGACACTTATCAAAGTGTCTGACAATATACGTGCAGCTAAAATAAGTTATATCGAACACTTGTAAAAATAACTACCATATTTTTCTGTTGCATTCATGTATTACTCATCGTACCGTGTCGTTTATTTATGAAAATATAGCATTTTGAAATCGGATGTTTTATTTTGAATAATCTTGTAATTTATTTAGATGCCACGTGCGTTGATGTTCATTTAAACTTTAATTTGTTCACAACCTTAAGCTGATTTTCATAAAAGAAATTTAAAACTAAAACAGATTTTGAACATTAAAAAAAATCATGTACATTTTTTAAAGTCCTGATTGTAATTTCTTGATTGTAATCTTATTAAAATCCTAAATAAACTTGCGAGTCCTTTATTTAGATAGAAACTAAACTAACTTTCAAGTGCTTATAAAACTAATAAGAGGGAACATGTTACTAGAGTTACAGCTTGTTTTAGTTACCATTGTACTCTATTAATTTTTCTTTTGTGGTAAGTTTTTTCCTCAACGCAAGAACATTAAATTAAAACAATGCTCAACGTTTGAATTTTAAATTTGTAGATGCTGAGCTTTATCGGATATTTATATAATATACACAGGTTGAGAATGTGTGCAAAACACATTAAATATATACTTTAATTATTAATTTTCTTAAGAAAATCTAGAATCCTTTATATATATATCTTAGGTATCCCCATTAAAACTATATTGAAGTATGATAATTCAGCATGATCATGGTGCCGAACGTGCCGATACAGTGTATTGAACTTTAATTTCCGCTTTTTGAAAATTTTTCTCTTTTCGTTGATGCTTCTTTTCCTCAGTGGCTTTGAAAACGATATTCTAAAGACCAAAAGCTATTGAACATAGAATTTACATTAATTTATACGATTATATAATAAACAATTGTAAATTGTTCGTGAATTAAATATGAACTATTTACATTTTTGCCTGATAGTCATCTATTTGAACCACAAAAAGAGTTAATCAACCTAAGGAGAGAGAGAGAGAGAAAATCCATTTCCAATCCTAATGAATATATCACGTCGCATTTATTAAACAATAAAACTGTTAGGGAGTTAATAAGAGTGTGGTTTATTTTACATAAAAGTAAAACTTTTAACCGGGAGGAGAGATTATTTTTCATACAAATACAATACAAAAACGACGCGCATCTTGATTTATAAGAATCGCCTCGATTACTTCAAAATTGAGCATCCGCATTTCGGAAATCGTTAGGATGCTACACTCTCAGGTGGACGGAACGAATCTACATTCAATTCAAGGATTCCCCCCATCCTTTTTTTTATATATATAATTCGAAACTTTGAGGGAGATAACGAAAAATCACGTGGTTTGAATCTGCATGCCAATTGGTCAACTCTGGTGGTCTCATTAAACGGTGTGATATACCGCTGACGTAAACACTTTGATTACTTCCATCAGAATAATATTTAATAATAGAATTATTGGAGTTAGTGCAAATATCTGAGATGGTTCAGGAATTTAAAAATAGTTAAAGCAAAACTCTCATGACATTTACACAAGGAAATCACTGCACACAAGTGTAATATTGTTCATAATAATTTTCTTGTGTAAATGTCTTGAAGCATTTCGAATGGATAAAATATACCTACAACAGAGTGAGCAGACGAAGCATTTCTGGTGGTAGTTGAGCTTCTCGGCCGTGCATCCTTTCTCTGAAATCACTCCCAAGCATTTAGCGCATGTACCTGAGGAACACAACAACAAATACAACATTACATTTACATACGATCACAGAAATTGCTTTTTTCTTTAATCATATTTCATTCCATCAACATCAGTATTAAATTAAGAGTGAGTCATTCATTCAATTTAATCCTGTTCAATTCTAATATAGGTCACTCAAAACGTAGTTTCCAATGTATGTCGGCTGCATATAATAACAACAGAAGATTCTTTATAAACAGCTCAAACAGGGACCTGGAACATATCGGTCAATAAGCGGACAGTACTCGTTACACTGATTCATATAGCTTTATAGTCTTAGAAAATGTACGAAATTATATAGAACCAAAATGCCATTACATGGAACATATACTATAAAAATTACTTCATTTACAGCGTATTCAAGTCAAAAATATTTTTCTGAAAAGAGAGAAAAAATTCAATTTCATTTTGTCTCTTTCTTTTAACTCTGACTATCTGGTCGTGATAGTCTAGTGGTCATAGCCGCGAGCTCGCGGGCGGCGTTGTTTCCATCGAGTCGGGGATTCGAGTCCTGATGCCTCTAAAGATCTGTCGAATAGAGGAGTTGATGAGCCCTAAATAATATGTCGAGGCTCCAAGTCCTCCCGTTGACGGGGGGGTGGAAGTTTGGAAGTGAGAGTGCCAGCTCACGTGTTTGCCTTGTCATTTGACCAAAAAATTACGAGGTCCGTCGTCAACAGCCCCGTATTGCTTCTTACTGCTATGTTAATAAAGAATAAACCAATCAACTCGACTGGCTATAACTATTAAATACTCCTGGAATTTTTTCCAAAGCACATTTAGTTTAGTATGTTACAAAATGCTAGTCTTTCTTATCCAGTTTTTTTTTTAACACATGCCAGGATCTTTTTACTGCGAGTGTACATTTTAAACACTGATATAGTTTTCAGTTTCTTTTAGGACGCACCAGAAAATAATCTGAGCAAGTTCTTCCTGTTAAAGAATCAGAGCCTTAACCTTAGTGATATGTACCAGTACCAAAAACTTGAGAAAAGAATTTATTAGAAAAAAAAAGAATAAAATAAGTGTAATAACAGAGTAAAACTTATATTTTCTCTATGTTAATTCTAATTCGTTAATTAGAAATTAATTTAATGATAAATAAATATTGTGAGATGCGTTATTATCCAGGTATAACTTACTGAGGCAATTGCAGTAGAGAGTTAAGTCTTTTATCACATATAATGTAATAAATACATCATAATTATAAATAATAGGCCAGTTCAGGATATTGTCTATGTAAAGTGATCAAGACTTTGTACGTGCTCCTTGAAATATTACGAATAATTTTCAAAGAAATGTAATTTAACCTTAAAAACAATTGTATATAAAGAACAAACGCTATTAGAATATCGAACAGGTAGGTAACGATTATCGTTATCGACAGATATTGTTGTTTTTTATAAACGTGTTTAGTATTATGAGGGTGGTTCCAAAAGAACATGTTTTTATGACAAATGACGTTGCTAAGGCAAGTTGGAGTTACCATCGGTTAGTGTGCCTGTTAAACGGTATCAAAACAAATGTGATTCAGATTCATAAATTAGTTTCTGCATCGGGTTGTCGTCATATTTTTGCATCGAGTTGTTGCTGTTGATGAGACCTGGATTCATCATTTTTTTCACCGGAAACTGAGCAGAAACGAAAACAAAGGGTAGCTTCCGGTACTTCTGCTCTAAAGAAAGCGAAGACGGTCTCATCGACTGGAAAAGTGATGGTGACGATTTTTTGGAACGCGAAAGGACTTCTTAGAAAAAAAAGAAAAACTATAAATGGACAATTGCTACGGATAAATGTCTCATTTTCAACATATTATCTTTCGTATAACTTTCAGTTTAAAATTATTATCGTATCGATATAACACAGAGCTTCATCATAACAATTTCAAGATATAAAATATGTTAAAAAATAAATAATTAAATTTTAAAAAAAATTAGCCTCCCACGATAAAAATCAATCAAACGGGGAGTAATTTTGAAAATCAAGATTCCTTCCATCTGGATAAAAATCTCAAAAAACAAAATTAGTTTTGAAAAAAAAAAATGTTAGCCTCCTCCTCAATTAAACGTCACTTGATTTTAATCTAATCAGTTCCGCTGGTTTAATCCGCAAATGAAACACTAATTTCTCACAAGTAACTCAACAACCGAAACGACTTCCGTTTCATCAAGCAACTCTGTCCTCTTTCTTCACCTTGGCACACTGAGCCACCGTGTTTCCGGGTTGGGAAACGAAAGTGAGAGCGAACGATTCGAACCTGGCAAGCTGAGAGTCAGGTGAGAAGGAGAAAGCATTGAGAGAAATCCATACTCGCGGCATATAGTTCCGTTCAGCCAAAAGATTGCGCATAATTCACATTTGGCAAGGAATCGGAAAACTAAAATAAACCTGGTTTTTCCACAAGTGTAAACTACGGAGGAATGTTTTACATAAATAACTTACGGGGGAGGATGGATTTATGGAAGAGAGCTTTTAAAATGCGAAATAGAGAGCTAGCACTAAAGATAATGAGAGCTTAAAACCGACTTATAACTAATGTTAATGGTGTCTCACGACGGCTAAGAGCTTTTTTGTCTTTTCCAGCGAGAAATGTTTTTGGGAAAGAACTCAAATTCTGAAGTCACGATGATATTTCATGAATGCTTCACGAAAGGAAAAAAAAAAAGCAGCACATATCTGACTACGCATTTGTTTATTTTTATTTCTAATGGAAGGCGGAAAAAAAAAATTGCAGAACTTGGTGAAGATAAATTATTTCTATTTAAAAAATTTTTCAGTCCCTCAACCCCCCCGGGGGGGGGGAGAGTTTCGAGGTGAAGGACACTAATGTAGTCCAACTATGGATACAACAACCTGTGATTTGTAACATGACCAGAGAAGAGAATTCCCTTGAAAGATTATAATACAATGAAACTATGGATTTAGCGATATTAACTTTGTTAAATAACCCGAGAAAAGAATTGCATTCAAAAATTATAATTGTTTTTAAACTATGGAATTTGTTAAATAATTTCAGAAAAAAGAATTTCATTGAAAAATAATAATCATGAAATTTTGGCCTTAGCTATTTTAAATTCATTAAATAAAGGGAGAAAAGCATTTCACTGAAGATTATAGTAATGAAACTGTATTTGCAATGACCTCAAATTTTTAAAATAACTCGAAACAAGAATTTCTCTGAAAAATTATAATTATAAAGAAATTATAGATTCAAAGACCTTTTTTAAATTTGTTAAGTAATTCGAATAGAATCGATAAAAATACAATGAAATTATGGATTGAGCGATCATTAATTTGTTATTAATACAAATAATTGGTTTGGATTCATTAATGTCGGTTTAGTGATGAGGATGACACCTGAGTTGGCACTTCCCTCACCAAACTTCCAGACCACGCCAATGGGAGGATTTTGAGCTTTAACAGATTTAACGTGCATCAGTCTCGGCTACACGAAGGGTCTTTAGTGGCAAACCCGGTTCAAAACAGGTTCAAACCCACGACTCGACGAAAACCACAGGCAGCGAATCCGGAAACATGACCACTCGGCTACCGCGGCCTTCATTTGAAGATATTGGGTTGTTCGGTAAGTAATTTCGTTTTTTTTTGTGGAAATGAAAGACAGTTTTCGTATAATAAACAAATACTTTATTAAATTATATATTGGCCGTTCTGGTCCAACACCTTTTGCTATCTTTCTGGTAGTAGCATAATTCCACGCTCATAAAATTTTTGGTCTTTGCTGGCAAAAAACTGATCGAGGTGTTTTTTGTCCTCCTCATTTGAGGTGAAGGTTTTACCGTCTAAAAAATATTGGAGTGACCGGAACAAATAATAATCCGATGGTGCCAGGTCTGGAGAATATGGTGGGTGTGGCATTGTATCCCATTCAAGCTGTAAAAGCTTTTGGCGAGTGACCAAACTTGTGTGAGGTCTCGTGTTGTCTTGGTGAAACACTACACCTTTCCTGTTGATTAGTTCTGACCTTTTCTGTTGAAGTGCATCATTCAGTTTGTCCAGCTGATGACAGTAGGCTTCCGAATTAATCGTTGTGTTATCCGGTAAAAGCTCAAAAAACGATTCCTTTAAAATCCCACCAAACAGACAGCATCACCTTTTTTTGGTGAATATCGGCTTTGGAAATGGTTTGAGCCGGTTCATCTTTTTTGCTCCATGACCTCTTGCGTTTGACGTTGTTGTATACAACCCATTTTTCGTCCCCAGTGATGATGCGCTTCAAAAACGGATCATTTTCGTGACGTTTGAGAAGCGAATCGCAGACGTCAATGCGGCGACACAGATTTCTCTCTGTGAGAACATGGGGAACCCATACATCGAGCTTCGAGGATAATCCCAGGCCTTTCAAGTGGTCATAAACTGTTGAATTTGATAAATTTAACCTCAATCCGATCTCACGTGTTGTTATTCGCCGGTTCGCATCAACTAATGCCTTTATCGCGTCTTTATCAGCTTCAACCGGCCTTCCCGAACGTGGTGCATCTTCGATATCAAAATTGCCGGATCGAAATTTAGCGAACCAGTTCTGGCACTGGCGTACTGTCAACACACCTTCTCTATACACATCGGTCAATTTCTTTCTGGCTTGAACAGCATTTTTACCCTTTCTGTAGTAAAACAGTAAGATAAGTCGAAAATGCTGCTTATCGCTCTCCATATTTAAAAAGGCACCAACCAAAAACTACTGCGTAGAATTAATTGGAATTTTTCATACACAAGCCTTGCTATATAAGCTCTCAAAGCATATAAAAATTATACGGCTTAAATGTGAAGTTGGGTGCAAAAAAATACAATTAAATCCTCTGTCGGGAAAAAACGAAATTTCTTTCCGAACAACCCAATAGAATTTAAGTGAAAAATATAACTTAATCATAATACGAATTTTCAGCGATGTTTAGTTTGTTGAGTAATTTCGGAAAATATAATTTTAAAAATTATGCTGTCTAACTAAAGATTCGTCGATTTTTGCAGTATGTTCGTATGTGTCAAATGGGCCAATGAAATATCAGAACTGGAATGAAACAAAATTACTCGAAAGAGATATTTTTAAAAATTTAAATCAAATTAAATTACAATAGTTACAATTGAGAAATGTGATTTTGGAAAAATTCAGTTTGAGACTTTTGCTTATAAATCGAATAACAAATTCACCGAGTTAAGTACATTTTCATGCGTTATTTGCACAAATAACAACAGATACATATTTTTTTAAAATCAAATATTATTTTTATATTTCGTTTGAAATGCTGAGTTACATATTCGATTCAAGATTTCTCTCCTTTTATAGAATGGTTTTCTCGAATGAAAGTTATCTCCTAATGTGTATAATTCTTACGTTTATTTCTTTCCCTGCCACATTTGGTTTTGTCGTTGGAGGGAAATGTGCAGTCGAACTGTAATCAATCACCAATTTTTTTTAAAAGTTTTATTTTTATTAACGTAGTATTCACAGTTTCTACATAGTACAATATTATTATTGAAATTCTAACAATGCTCGTAGCTCAGTGCTATAATTTTTTAATAAAGTTTTCAGTAAAAAAATCTATAACATTAAAAACATTTCAAAATTTTTAATCACAAAATTATTCGAATAAAAATAAAGCCCCTTAATAATGAAAAAAACATCTTTGTAGCTTTTTTGTAGCAATATGCGTTTAGTATATGAAGTATTTTTCGTGAAAAACAGTTCATTCTTATAATATCGTTAATCACTTACTGCGATATCTTACAGTTAATTAAACTCTTTATACAATTTTTTAATACGAGGGTCATTCAATACATCCTTAGAAAATTCAACAGACGGCACTCTTAGCATCGAAAATTGTTTGTTTTTGGTAAGCATCATGACTCACTTTGTCAACTGTCTAAATCTCAGTTATTTCCCTCGCATGGTTTCATTTTTATTGTCGATTCAAGCAAGAAACGTTTTATTTAGAAAAATGGAAAAAAGTGAGTTTCGAGTGTTATTTAAACACTTATGTTTAAATGGCTTAACACCGCAAGAGATCCAAGCTGAGGTGGATAAAATTCATAGCACATCTGCTTCTATGTTTGCACCTGTTTACAATTGAGTAAATGAGTTCAAACATAGCCGTACATCCACAAAAGATGAACGTATTAGTTCGGGACGTCCAATGGAAGGGACTACTTCCAAAAAGTTTGACAAAATCCATGGTATGGTTTTGAGTGTTTGACGAATCAAAGAGCATGAAATAGTCGAGTTCACTGGAATATTGCAAGGTACAGTGTTTTCAGTTTTTCACTAAAAATTAGGAGTGAAAAAAGAATATCATCAAGATGGGTGTAGCGTTTACTCTCGGTGGAAAATAAAGGCAATCGTGAGATCGACTCTGAGGCTATTTTGGCGCTTTTTCGTCGCAATCCTGAAGAGTTTCTGCATCAACACATAACTGTGAGCGAAACGTGGATACACTACTGCATTTCAGAGACAAAACAATCAAAACAGTGAGTGTTTGAAAGCAAACGGGCTCCGAAGAAAGCAAAGACGGTGAAATTTTCTCAAGGTGGTGGCCATGGGCTTTTGGGATGCACAAGGAATCATCTGAACCAATTACTTGGAAAATGGAAAAACAATAAATAAAAAGTATTATGCATCGTTATTGTTCCGGCGGAAAGAAGAAATTCAGAGAAAAAGCCCTCATTTGAAAAAGAAAAAGATCTACTTCCATCAAGACAATGCTATTGGGTGCATACCTGTGATGGCCAAAATTTTGGAATTAAAGTTAGAATTCTTACAACATCCATCGTATTTGGCTTTTAGTACTTTTTTTTTTTTAAAAAAAATTCAAACTAAAAAAAATTCCCCTGTAGACAATGGCTCACGTCGAAACAGATACCAGTTTTGAGGAACTTTCAAAATCTTACTTTTTAGATGGCTTAAAAGAGCTGGAGAAACGCTTGGGAAAGTGTATAGAGCTAAAAGGAGTTTATGTCGTAAAATGAAAAAAAAAAAAAAAAAAAAAATCTACCTAAAATAATTTTTTTACTTTTTCTAATGAGTTATTGAACAACCCTTGTAAATACATATAACTAAAAAGCCTTTAAAAAATAGATAAGTACAATTTTCCCATTTTTTTCTCTTCTGTAGTAATACATTGAAACGTAATATTGTGTTTTGCAAATATTTAATTATACTTCTGCTAAATAATATTATTTATTTTATATTTAAAGTCTGTCACTTAATTGAAAAGCAAAGGCTTAATTGAAAGCAAGGAAAAGAAAAATTACTACGCGAGGGAAAAAATAATAACTCAAACTCCTTTCATTAAACTTCAAATTAATCGCTCGAGTAACTCTTACGAAATCATGAAGCTAATATAAGAAAGGAACATTTGAAAGCGATAATTTTTTTTAATTTGCAATCCGAATTAACTTCACGAAGCTCGCCAAGAAATAAAATTTCGCGAAGCAAATTCATGCTTTTATGAAAGAATATTTTATGACATTCATCCAAGAGTTGCAAAATTAGGATATACAAGTCGCGGAAATGACAAAGAAAAAATGGAACTCGCGCCCGAGAGAGAGAATACAAATGGAAAGAGAAGTACCCAGATAGCCCTGGCTGCTTGCCATGTTCTTTGAGGTGGAATCTCGGATGAAAATCTTCGCTTTCAAGAAGAACCTGAAAATAAACAAACCACAGAATTAACGCAGAATGTCAGTTATCTTTTAAGAAATACAAAATAATAAACAGTGCACCGGAAAATCGCTACAAATAACTTAGAGAAAACAACGTAATTTAAGAACCTGGAAATATATGTTTATAGAACAGAAAATGTTATTCACCACTGTTCTTTTAAGCTGATGTAATTGGATAATCGTAGAAACAATTCAATAGTTAGTTAAAAATGGTATCAAATAAGCTAGAATTAAATTCCCCCCCCCTCACCATTTAAAATATTTAAATTTCAATAATAAATTAAAATAATTATGTATAATAATGACTCCGAAAATCAGATTCGTATTCATATGGTTCTTATAATGGATAGTCAAGCAAAAAACTTTAAAACTGCACAAAAAATTAAAATATCTAATTAGATTTGAGTGCGAATGCAGAATGGTATTTAATGGTGTTGCAAATAATATAATTTACAAAATAAATAAAAAGTTAAATATGCAAATGAAAAATAAGAATGATAGAAGTATATATTGTTAGCATTAGTAAATTAGATAAAAAAAAAAGCTCTATGCAAAGTTTTGAAAAGAACAGATTTAGACACCCAAGGTACGCTTTTTTTCCTAATTATTATTAAATTACTCAATTAAATATAAGAATTTAGGTAAACGATGAATTATTAAATTGAATATTTTTGAGCTGAATGTAAATAAAATAGAGAAAACGATAAAAAATTGGTAAGTGATCTGGTACGCCAAAACGCCTTATCTAAAACAATAGCCAATTGAGTGGTTAATTATATCTTATACTTAGTTTCACTTTTTATTTAAAAAAAAATTACTGCGACTTAATAAACCTTAAATAGTATCAATAAACTGAGGGTACGAGTGACTAATAGTATATTGGTCATTAAAATAAAGCCACTAGTTTACACTTTTGTTTATAGAATATACTATATTATGTAAATAATGGTTAACAAAGTATTACACCTTCAGTATTAATAAATAATCATAAGCGTAATTGATATCAAAATAGATGTGCTGCCACAATTTTTGTTTCATATTGGATTTCAAGTGTTTCAATAGTGACAGACCCTCTCAGGTCCTTCATTTTTGAAGATAATTGCGCCGGCCAAAAAATGTTCTTATAAAAATTTCAAACAAAATTCTTCGAAGTTACGATTCACAAGAGTTAAATAACAAAATGATAAAAATGCCACTTTTCGAAATATATATAAAAAGTTGTTATTTTAATTAATATGATGGGTGCTTGCTAATTATCAACACATTTCGATCAACAAACATAAATTTGAATTCTTTGGACTCACATTTTATCGAAACTTAACCTACTGTTTAAATATGTTTACAAATTGAAAATGTTTCACTCAAATTTTCAATCTCGTCGTGAATGTAAATTTGGTCGTGTTGCTGTGACCACAAATGAAACACGAACTTCCTAGAAATGAATAAAATATTTGAACAGATTAATTATCCAATGAATCGTCCCAGAAATCATTGTTAGCAATATTCACAATAAAATTTTATTATTTTTTTTTAAAAAAAAAAAACTTCTTAAATTAGTGTTGAATAATTTTCAATTGAAAAAAAAAATAGTTAAAAAAGCAAATCCTGTTTTGTTTTATGTAACCAGTACATAATATTGATATTTTTCGACCTTAAACTTGTAATAAAAATGTTCAGGTATTAAATCAATGTCAACTTAAGACAGTGAAAAGTATAAAAGCAAGCGATTAAGTGATAAAAGTCAAATTATTATATTACATATTAGAGTTAAAGCAAACGATAAAATGTTGAAGTAGACAATAATATTCTGTTTATGTATTAAAATTAAAGCAGACGGTTAGTTATTAAATTGAATATTTCTGAAGACTTGTAGCTGCAATTTGAAGCTTATGCTTGTAAAATTAAAATGTAAAATAAATCTTCACATATTGCTCTATTCTCAACAAAAGCTGTAAAGGTAAGAGCTGAGATGTCTTCGGTAAGGAAAAATGAGCCAATTTTTATGTCAATTTTAAATAATTCTCACTTTTTAAAATTAAAAGCAATGAGAATCATATTTTAACATGTGATACCGGTATATTTATGTATCTGTTTATGCAAAGATAATCACATTTATATACATAAGTAATTATGTGTGAGCAATTAACAATCAACAACCATATTTACATTTGTATAAATCACATATTTAACTTTAGGTACATCTTGTTTAAGCTCCACATCCTTTATAGCTTTAAAAATTAGACGATGAGTATTTATACACATAACATTCTATTTACCGAAAATAATTATAATTTCCAAAACTAAATTTAATAAAATTTAAAAATCTTTACATTTTACGATTCAAATTTTCCATATCATTTTACAAATACTAAGCAATATTTAGAATTTGAGGATATTCCTCAGAAAAAAACTATAATCACTGTATAGGAAACAACTTCATTTTGTAATGTGCAACATTTATAGACATTATTGATACATTAGATTTTGAGGAGGGTGTTCCAGAATATCCTGAAAAATCGCATTTTGAAAAATATTCAAACACAGATTTTTTTTAATGGCGTGGGAGGTTTTTTTACAGTTTTAAAAGTTATTTTCTGAATTATATATTCTTCAAATTTTCGTAATTAATACATCATCGAAATACCCTCCACTTTTTAACAACAGAATAATAATAATAAAAATATAAAACGGGAAACATTTTAATGTCTCAGTTACTTTAAAGATAATGTAACCACTATATTTTCGTAAAGAAAGCAATTCACGAGGAAAAATATTTACAACGTTAATGCAATTTGCTTTGAGATAAGCGTCATTTGGATATGACGCCACAGGGGGAAAGTATTGCTCCAAAGATATCATTTTCATTACTTCCGATTCAGTAACGCGACCGTATGTAGCAGATGAGCATTTTTTGTTTGTTTTTCACTTGACAGAGGAAGTATGTGATCCTGAATGAATCACGCTCGACGGTTTATCATTGAAAAAAAAATGAGAACCGAAACTCATTTTCTCATGGTTTACAGTTCGCGATTTCAGAAATTTTTCTTCGTAAATCTTTCTGCATCTATCCAGAGGGCGAAAGGTCACTTTCATCTTAAATTAAATGTAAATGTAGGGCTTAAAATGAAAACAGAGTTCACAAAATTGAGATTCTGCCGATTTTAGAGAGAAATTTAAAAATAATATGTAATTACATAGAAACAAAATTGTAAAAATCTTGTTGCAAACACATTTACAATTTATAGGGAGTATTTACTTTCCATGAGTAAATATTAAAGTATAATAGATAAGAGTGCGTGGATAACGTAATAATAATTATACGAAATAATAATTTTATATACATCGTAATAATAATTAAGTTTCAATAAACTAAATTAAATCAGGAAAATACGGTTTTTTTTTTAGCGGAGCAAAAAATAGTAACAAGAAAATTGCTAGAATATGTATTTCGTGAGACCTTTAAGTCTGCATGTGAGTAGTTATTATTATTTTTATTTTATGTTATGAAATTCTTATACATTAAAAATATACCAGTTAGCCTTAGAAATGAGTAAGACAGAAAACTTAAACCATTTTAAATTTTTTCCCTCGGATGTCATTGTGCTGTTACAGTCTATGAATTAAATTTAAATTTAGCGTAACTTATTCTTTTATTTATTCTTTACTATTTTTGCTTATTATTAGATAAAATTCTTTTATTCTGTACTTATTTTTTGAATAATTTATCTATTATTATGATTACTAACGAAACCAATTCTTCTATTTGTTCTTAATCATCAATTTTATTTACTATTGGAATAAATTCTTTTATTTTTATATATAAGTGGAAAATGCATTTATTTATTAACGGAACAATTTCTTTTATTTTTTTAAGGCTCTTTTTTTCATTCTTGATTTTTCTCCTATGATGTTAAAATTAATATATTCAGAGAACCAGTAATTTATAAAAAAAAGTAAATTGAAGTTCTCGATAATTTAAAGTCACTGTTAAAAGTCGAAAAACATTTTTGAGATAAAATACAAAAACCAGTCCAGAACGGAAAATTTATGCTATTACAGCTTAACAAAAGCTCAAAAATCTATTCATAACTTTTCCAGAGAGTTGACGTTTCTACAAAAAAAAAAAAAAATTATTAAAAAATCTAAGATATGTACGAAAAAAAAAAAAAAATGAAGGATAAACAGAGTGGAAAAGAATAAAAGGAAAAAGTGTAAAAAATAAAAAAGCAGAAATATTCTAAATTTAGCTTTCTTTCACGAGACACTTCCCAATGTTTTATTCATTTTTTTTTTTTTGCCGAAACTACCTTACGCGCAATAAAAATAGCGTCCTTGAACTAAATTTTTGAAGCATATTATGTTCGTCTCTTAGATATCAAAACATTTTTTGTCACTTTTTGGGTGAACAAATGTTCAGGTGATTGAGATACAGCGACACAAAGTGATTTTCCTTACGACTGGGTAGTTTTTTTGAAGTGAAATTATAAAAGTACTAGAGCACAATTTTCGTTTCAGGTTACAGTTTTAAGAAGATTATTTTCACTTTAAAAATACTACCCAAGATTTATTTCTTTTTCGAAATTCTAATGACAATCGTAAAATTTCCCTTTGTGGAATTCGCGTAATCATATTCATTCTTCTTGAAACTACCATACAATTTTTAGATTATTAAAAAAAGAAAGAAGTCTATAAAATTATAATGTAATAAAATTATAAATGTATGAAATAAATTTGAATTTTTTTATTTCATACATTTATAATATGATTAATTACAACTTAAATACATAAATTTCATTCGATTATTCTCTTTATACAAACGAATATTCTTAAAATGAGCTAACGAATAATACACATTTTAGCGGAATGCTCATTTTTAAGGATACCGAAGCCCCATTGTTGATATCGAGAGCTTCGTGATGTAATAGTTAAATCATAATTTCTATCCTTGATGCCACAAAAGGTCATCGTAGGCAATAATGACAGCTGTGGAACATAAAATGGAATTGGCCTCTATGCTCTCGCAATACGTTGTATGAAAGTTACATAAGTGAGATAGCAGCTCAGGTGAATGTGGTTCAGAATAACAAGTTCGTTGCAACGCTTTTGTTGGTATTGTTATGGGGATATTCCTCTCGGAAAAAATCTTGTCGCTGCAGCCGAGTGGTCATGGTCGCGAGTTTGTTGTTTGAGATATTCAGTCGAATCGTAGATCGATGCTTGATATCCTCATAATCCATCATAAAATGTGATTGATTCACGTTAAATATATAGATGCTGAAATTCCTCTCTGTGGCATGTCGTACAAGTTTGGAGAATAGGTGCTAACTCCAGAATCGCCCTCGTCATTTGGCCATGTTTCAAAATTACGAGGTCCGTCGTCAATAACCCTTCTGTTGCTTTTAAGTGCGACGATCATCAATAAATTGGACGAAACAAAAGAATGAGAAAAAGCTATTTGCATCAATACCGATGCTTTTATACTTATGATTTGGAGACAGCGAATTTGTATTATAGTATATTTGATCAAAAAGGTCATACATATGAGTATCCTCTCCTCTGTAATTTCCAATATGTTACATAAAAAAGAAAAAAAAAAATCTATTTCAGATTCTTTCTTACCGAATTTAAATAGTATTTTTCACTGCAATGAAATAAACAAAGATCAGGAAAAATCATTGCGATTTCTACTCCGTTATGCCAGAGGAAATGAGTTATTTTAGATCTTAAAGAAACAGCAGCAAAAATATTAATAAAAAATTTGTTCACACCGTTTCCGTATTGCTTATATAGCCAGAAAATAAATTTATTCGTTTGTGCTCTATAGGAATTTCCTAAGAATCGTAAGTTCAAAAAATTAATAAAAGTTTCAAAATTAATATCACATTTTCATTAGAACTATTTGCACTGCAAATTATATTTTAGTTTAAAACGGAATTATAATAAAACTGTGTTCTCGAATATAATTGTTTAAAAATTAACAAAAAAATATATTTAATTATTTTACAGGTATGTTGTTACTTTAAAAGATTAATATTAGTTTAGAAGTATGATATCTAAAAAAATACCACACTTGTATCGAAATATGTTAATTGCAAGTTCAACGCGTTACTAAAAAAATTTCATCATTAAACATCAACAGCTTACTCTCTACACAATTATTAGGTGTACAGGAAAAAGTTATGTCCTGTGGTGTCATTTCAATTTTCAATGCCTGCGCTCTTATTTATATTTGAGATTCATAAGACTATGTCTCTTCACCATTGCGCTTATACGCATGCGCTCTTATGATTTAAATGAAATAAAGATGTCTTGTATCATTATTACGAGTTTAAGCGATCGTGTAAACATGACTATCGATAGAGTTCATTTACATCAATTTGCTTAATTGAGTCGTCATACACACATCTCTGCTTGCTTGGAACAATAATAAACCCCTTTTTGGACTGAATAATAACTGCAGATAACTGGTGATTAAAAAAAAAAAAAAAAAAAAAAAAGCGAGTTATCTACAAAAAGAAAGCAATACCCACTATAGTGGAAACGACTCCCATTGGTGAGAGAAAATTGCGGTGCCCCTTCCTTGTGTCGAGGAGAAGGGTTGTCAGATATAAGACGAGACGCAACCTGGACCCACGTGTGAGAGATGGAAGCGGAATGATTTCCGAGATGTGTAAATAAACATTGTTGTTATTTTTTTAGAGTAATAATTAAGCCCTATGAACATTATTGAATTCTCTTGTAAGAAAGGAGATAATTATTGCATCACCTGTAAGACGAACGTGAGCTTGAATAAGAGAATGCTGTGCATAGGGTGGAATGTCTAAGGAATTATACATTACGAGCTTTTAAAATCTAATAAAAATCTGAAGTTGGAGAGATATTGTCAGCAAATGGATGATTCAAATAAAAAACTCAAAGAAAAGGGGACGGTGATGTTCATAAGAAAACACATTGTACTTCATTATGATAATGTCACATCATATCCTACTTTGGCAACTCATCAGAGAGCACCAAACTAGGCTGGAAAATTCTGTCGTGTCACCATACTCCTCAGACCCAGCACCCAACGATCATCAACTATTTTCGCCGGAAAGAGGAAATAAGAAATGATAGGAATTAAAATGTATAACAAATATTACAAAAATTATGAAAAATATTTTTTCTTTCCCTTCACAAATGGGCAGACCTAATATGTAGAGGTATCTTTAAGGTTTATTATTACTAAGAAATAACAGGTATATCAGGATCAAACTTATTCTTCATATTGATGGATTCGTATGTATGTAATGTTATAAAGTACAGCTGTCAGTGTTAATTTGTTTAATTTCAAGAAGCTGTAGATTGAAATAACCCACAGTATGGAAAATATAGAGTTCAATCCACCGAGTTCTACAATGACGGCCTTCGAAAAGTCAAAAGAACGCGGAGAGAAATGTATAACTTTGGATGGTGATCATGTAGAGAGGTCTGAAGAATAATAAATAAAAATTAAGTTTCTATCTAGATTATTTTAAGTAATAATAACACTTTTCGATAACACGGAATAATATTTAAACTTTAACGATTATGCTTGGTAATTCAGTTCTAAACTTTTTGAAAGCTATTTACATTAAGAAAAGTTACATTAATAGCTGTAATTTATACCATCATGTACACAAGGATAAATTATAATACAGAAAAAAATTTCATCTTAATATCTTTAGGTGTTATTTCTTATTAATAATTTAGATTTAACAAGATACCTCTTCGTATTATAATTTTGATCTTCTAAAACTACTTATAAATGAATTCGAATCTTGTTACTTTATCCAAAAAAATTGATACTTACTTTTAAATTTGAAAAATATTATCAATGTAAAAAGTTATTGTTCAAAGGAATTTTGAAAATTGTATGAGAAATAAACAAACAAATTTTATATCAATTGTCACTTTCGAGAAACATTTACTAAACATTTCCGCGTTTGTGCCTCCTGGACTCCTCTGCTTGACTTTTTATTTGCTGTGCTGTTGACTTTTTTAAATTCCTACGGATTTCAACTTGGGCACTTGTGTGCTCAGAAATTTTATTGAATATTGTAAATTCCTGACTTTATATTCGGCTATTTTACTGTACCTACTATATCTGTATCAATTATTTGCTGAATAAAAATTTTTGAAATCTAAGAACTGAATTTTAACCTCTTCAAAATTGAAAAAATCTTCCCATCTTTTCAATATTATTTTATAATAAATAAAACTCACAAAATAATGTTTCACTAATAATTCTTTCATTTCTCCTTTTTAAAAAAATGCATTCAAAATGAAATGGCAAAATATTGAAATTAATTTAATTCTTTCTTATGTTACGAACCTGATATGACACTTCCATGAAACGTAACTAATTTTTGAGAAAAAAAGACATTTTCAGAGATTTCGTCGATCACTCAAGGAAAGTTTAGTCAATGATCTCTTAACATTGGCGACGATTTTGGCAACTTGAAAAGAAACGAGGCGACATTGATGAAAAAAGCAAAGATTCTAGAAAATGCTGGAGTCTTGGCGATATCTCGATTTGGAGCAAAGCTACGGATTTTTCCTAATATTTTCCCAATGTCATCACGTTTGGCAGAAGCAGTTACGGAGAGATGCGACGTTGCAGCTAATCCAACGGGAAATCGATTGGATGCGGTCAATATGGGTTGAGTGGATTTGCCGATGAACTATCGGTAGCGTGGTCGAGTTAATTGGTGAAGAATCGGCCTGAATGTTCCGAAACTGTCAGAGTCTGTAAGAAGTATTACGGTGGAGATTTGTTCGAAGTGCGAAATAGTAAGCTGGTGAGCTGAGCGCGCAAGATAATGCATTGAACTGAAAGAGGCAAGTTGGGCAAATCGGAGAATCGCTTGTCATATGGTTCGAAGCGATTAGAAGATGCTGGCATGAATGGGTGGGCATTGGAAGATTTCAGCGTCATGATGGTAGGGCCACAGCAGATCGGGTGGACAGAGTGATTGTCAGATCAGCTATCACAGCGCCTGCTTCATCGTTATCAACCATCAGACGCGCGACCCGCACAAGAGTGTCCACTATGACCATTCACAGATGGTTGATAGAGCGAAATTTACGCTCGAAGCGACTGCTACGCCACCTGCCACTCAATCTGCACACTGTCGAGCCAGATTACAGTGGTGCTTGGTTCGATCAGTTTGGAATGATGCTGAAAGGGTACGTATAGTGTTTAGCGACGAATCCCGCTTCCAACTGCGTCTAGACGATCATCGATGACGTGTCTGGAGACGCCCAGGGTAGCGTGCCAACTCCGCTTTCAATATTGCTCGCCACACAGGCTCTCAAACCAGGAGTTATGGTCTAGGGTGCCATTTCCCTTGATAACTGAACCCCTTTGGTCGTCATTAGAGGCACACTTACAGCACAGCGGTACGTCGACGATATTCTGAGACCTATTTAGCTACCGTTCCTATTGCAGTGTCCTGGTCTTATTTTTCAGCAAGATAATGCTAGACCACATACGGTACGTGTTACTATGAACTGTCTTACAGCTTGTCAAACACTTCCTTCGCCAGTTAGTCCTCTCTCCAATCGAGCATGTCTGGGCTATGAAGGGATATCAAGAGAACGCATGTTGATGACCCAGCCCGACAATTGGAGTAAATTTAGCAAGAAATACTGCAGGAGACCATAAGGGAGCTTTATCACTCTATGCCATTTTGTATGGCAGCTTGCATCCAGGCTAGAGGTGGGTCAATGCCTTATTGAGCTCGTTACTTTGTAACTCTGAAATATATCATTCAATTTTTCTGAATTTTTAATCATTTTCTATTCTGTATATAATGTCCTTATCCGCCAATTTTTATCTCCATTAGACAACTCCTTCTTGGTGCGTCGTTTTTTAGAGAGTATATATATATATATATATATATATATATATATTTCCGGGCCCCTTTAGTGCAGTCTTAGAGTCAAAAACAAATTTTATTCAGTTTTTAAAATTTTCCTCCGAAAAATGACGAAGTTAAAGCATACATTTGGACAGATGATATCTTGTAACATAACCCATTCAAAAATCTTTGTGAGGTATAAATCTGGAGGGATCTAAAATGTTCTCAACTCGACTGAAACGTGTCATTTGTGTTGATGTCAACTTTGTCAACCGAGGCTCTTCAAATATGACGCGGTTCCAGAAAAAAAAATTACATTGTGCAATTACTAGAGACCGATGTTATTCGAACCTAAAACAAACAGATTGTGTTTTTTCCAAATAGTTTTCCAACTTTTTCAAATTCCTCCAGATGAAATAAAAATCAAGTGCCATGTTAGTTAAATAAATATTTAAACACGTACATTTTTAATTACAGAAAAAGATTCTATTGAAATAGAACATAATTTTTGCAATGTCAAGCATCGCTGTCTCTTCTATTTCTGGAGGTCAAGGTGACACTATATCCAATTATCCCATAGCAACTTAACACTCTGCGTGTAGGCGCAACTCGCAACATCTGTTTTGACCATCAAAGTCTATGATGTGGGCCCAGGCACTGAAAAGAGCCCGAGGGTAGTCGTTAGCTGAAACCGTGTCGCAGTGGGGGCGGTGTTGCACGTTCCCGGAATTGTAATTAAAATTCAACGAACGAACTTCAAGCGTTGAAGTTAAAGAGACGCGTAACCCTAAAGGGTATAAAGTATCTTTTACGACCTTGTATAGCAACAGAACAGCGAATTCATTTCTCTTCCTGGAGAATGTTGTTAAGGGGAATTGCGGTTAGTGCAAGTTGTGTTTGTATAAATCTTAACGTAATTGCTATGCGATGCAATTATTCTCTTAAGTAGGGAGTTGAAAAGGGTATGATTTAAAAAAAATCACAGGAAGACAAGGTTTTTAAAAGAAAGGAATTCTGATGTAATTGTTTTTTAAAGAAACATTTTAGCACGAATAATGACTAGTTTATTATTTTAATTTTGCTTTTTATGGTACTGTGTAAAAATACATTTGTTTACGTATAAAATATTGAAACGTTGCAGGTTCTTCAACGTTTCCTCTCCAAAATAATATTCCACGTATTTCATTTTATTGTTTATTCCATCGTCATTTTGTCATCTCAATCAAAACATAGAAGCTTCTAAAGAATTAAAAGAGTACCAACTTTCGAGAACAAAAACAATAAAAGCAAACGATTATGCAAGGAAAGTCAAATTACGAAATTAAATATTAAAATTAAAGCAGATGATAAAATATTAAAGTAAACAAAAATGTTTTATCAGATATTAAAATAAAAACATACTATAAATTATTAAATTGAATATAACTGAAGAGAAATATCTGTTATTGCTGTAAAATGAAAACATAAAATAAATCTTTACAAATTGATGTATTCTCAGCAGCATTGTCTAAAATATGTACGTTATAGTTGAGGATATTAATCGGTTATTATTAATAACAATTGGTTACGATTAATACTAACCAATTAAACAGGCTAAAGTGAATAATTACTGAAAATTTATAACATGAACAGGTGATTATTAGTAATTTCCAACAATGAACGGTAAATGGAAATTTTTCAATGCGCCGAGTTCGAGATTTGCCATTAAGCATGTTTTTCCACATGAGTGCTGCGTTATTGTTGTCGCTTTAAAGTGTTTGTGTGTAATATAGTTTGTTTGGTGTAATAAATAATGATTGTATTTTATAAATAACAATGATCCTTATTATTAAGTAGTTTTTTACATCGACCGCACACAATTCATGTATATAATTGCATAAACTTCATACCACATGACATCGTAATTACATTAGAATTTGGGCTTTCAATCTATATTATATTTTATTAATCACATTGACCAAACTTCATTTATAATTAATATTTACCGGTAAATGAGACTAATATGCATTACTTATCCCATTCATCAAAAGACATGGTTTGTATTGAAAACAGCCGGTTATTATCAATGCTAACCGAATTTCTTACCTTAACCGAACGTATACATTATATTCATTTGCATATGGTGTAAAGTAAATTACTACAACAACATTACTTAATAACAGTGGATGAGCGAAGACAGTGAGCAACAGCCCATTATTATTATTACTTCACTCCCCGGTCATTCTTAATTAGTCATAAAATAATAGTCAAATGAATAGAAAGTTATATAAGGATGAGAAAATATAGTTACTAGAATCAGATTTAAGAATAATCAACAATTATTTTCTGATTTTCTGAACTTGCGGATCTACCATATACGCATCTGATCTAACCTTTAATATATCATATTACTCATTTTAAAGTCCTTATCAACCGGATTTGAGTCCTTAGAAAACGATGAAAGATTTTGAGATGAAAATCCTATTCAATGACCCTATGTATATCTATCCTGGTTGTGATCCGATAACTTCTTATGATTCTAGCACTATTTCTTCGTTCATAGCTTCCAATTACTCTCTTTACTCCTAATTAGCTTCGTATTAAGTTTTTTGCTACTCATAAATGAAATCTATCATATACATACACAACACCTCACTAATTTTAATCTTATCTACATAAGTCAGGCATCATCTATTGGGAGCGATATTTAATTCAACCAAATTCGTTTAAAAGTCCCCAAAGTGTTAGTTGAAGGGAAAAACTCGATAGGAACCCAGTCATAACAATTCCGAAACTTCTCATGCTGTATAACAAATGCTAATTCATTCTGTAAGGAAAGAATTGAAAAATAGGGAAAGCTGTTAGGAAGTAGAAAAATGTACAACTATATATAAATTTACCATTCAACGATGGAGGCATTGACAAAATAATACGATGGTGGCTCAAAAAGTACTTATATTTTAAGTCAAATGGCATCATTAAGATAAATTGTTGTTACCATCGGGTGCTGCCACATGTTAAACGGAGCTGAAATAAATTTGACATAGATTGATAAATTAGTTTTGATTTGGTAGTCAATTACTGCCAATTCAAAATTTAATTGCGGTCGCGTCGAGTTGTCGACGTCATTTTGCGTCGATTGTTACCGTCGATCATAAATGGATTCATCGCTATGCACCAAAAACCAAGAAACTATCCTTCTAACAACTACTAAAGTCTCGTTACAACCTTCACTGCCAATGAACAGTTAAGACCAGAAATCCAATAGAGAATGAATGAATAAACAGCTATCATGAATTATTTTTTAAATTGATATAGCGGGTGGATATCTTTTGGTATCATCATGCTGCATATTTGCGATACTACCGGTTAGTTGATCTCGATTTAACATCAGCATGCTAAGATGATTTCATTGGTCGTTTCCATTTATACGAGTACAACAGCATTTGCTCATCAAATTCCTTAAAAAAAGGCCCTTTTTCATTTCATCTTTAATATCCCACATTTTGAAAGCAGACATCGCAGTAAGGACATTATGACCCCAAGATGCTCTTAGAAATCTTTTTTCTTTCCCTTGTGGATTACTGTCTTTGGTAAACACGAATGATGCCGCCTTCGGCATACTACAGCGATCCTACCCTCTTTTTGTCAAACATTTTTTAATCTTTCTTCTTTCTTCCCATTTTGTGTACACAGCCTGGAACCAGTTCAGTTAGACATATATATAGGAAGTTAGGAGATGAGGGTTCCAGCTCAGTCGTTGTCCTCGTCATTCCGTCTCGTTGCTTCTATTGCACCGTTAATAAAACCAATCAATCAACCCATTTTGTCTAGACCACAATTAGACTTTGTTTGGCGGAGCATAACCGCATCTGGCTCTTGCAACGTTAAACTCCATCATTTTATTTTTCATTCTTTATAGTCAATATGAAAAGGCTTAATTTCAATTTTATTTTTTGCTGTACGTTTGGAAAACTAATTATCTTTATTAGTTGTTTTGGGTTTGAGGCAAAATTCAAAATAATATGACTGTTTTATATGATTACTGAAATTCTGTGAATTACTATAGGGGCAGTAAATTCTTACAATTAAGTAATTCTTTTTTTTTTTTGGAAAAATAGAAAAACAAAGGATATATTCAGCAACAAATGGTTGTTATTTCCTAGGAATTCGTTGATTCATTACAAACGATTCAAGCGACTGAGTTATTTTATTACAAAACCCGGGGAAACGCCTTTAGAAGTGACTTATGTTTCACATTTAGGTGTAAGGATTTTAAAAGTCACGGTATGTTATGCCTTATCTCTTATTTCACGTTCTCTAGACACTGATACGATTACGGCTTTGAAAAATATTACCATCATAAACGCTGAACTTTTTCGATACTAACAAAATGATGTTTTTTACTGATAACTAGCTTCGAAGCACAAATAGTACAGTCGCTTGATTTCACCATCAAAATAGCGTAATTGATAGCATTGTTATTGTTCTTTCAATGCAGTTCTAAATATCACTTATTAGGTAACGCAGGAAAATTACAGGCTTAATTTTAAATTGGGAAAATACTGGAAAGAAATCTTCATATATATGCCAGGTCACTTTTTTTTTTTTTTTTTTTTTGAAATTGGGGAGTGATTTCACATTATTCAAAAAATCCTCAAATAATTAATTTTCTACTTAAAAATCTCTGATATTTTTTAAAAATTTATTCATTTTGGACTTTTAGTTCAAATAGTAACACAGATTAAAGTAGTTTACACATTTTTCAAAAATAAATAATAATTTCAAACATTTTCATAGAATATTACAATGAATGCAATAAATAAACGCTCTCGAAAATATTTTTGTACGCTTAATTGATAAAATTCTTAGAGCTTGCTATTCAGAATTATTTGATCTGCAAAGTGATTTGATAAGCACTGGCACATTATACGAGGGGGCATAGTTAAGTTTTAATTAATACTACGAAAAAGACAAGATATCCAGATTAAGTTTATAATGCACATTAATCAATTTTTATGACCATAGATTTAAAATTACAGCAATTCATGTTGATTTGTTTGGTTTAAGGAAGTAGTGGACTGAAGTAACTCGAAGCATCGAAATGTTTTTTTTTTTATCCCGGAGTGTCATTAAGGTTTTATTATAACTAAAAATAGTCGAGACTTAGTTTGTTATTTTTAAGACTTTTCTCCTCAATCACCATACAAAATTATACAGTATCTTTCGGTGTAGAAGAACTTGGCATATTAAGCTCTTTATTCTCCGTACTGTGGGTTACTTCAACCAATGGCTTCCCTGAAACCAAACAAATCAACATTAATAGCTGTAAATTGCAGAATTATGTACATAAAGATGAATTCATATGTAGACTAAATTTATCCAGATATTTCGGTTATTTCTTAGTTAGAATTAAAAATTCCTGATATCCCTCGTATTTATTCTTTGTTATAATCACACACAATGTTATTAAGAAAGTTATACACATGAATACCAACGATAAGAAAATCAAATATTTTGTGCTTTTTCACACGGATTACGTAAGACTACTTTTAACTCTTATACTGTATTTTATCATTCAGAAAGTATTTCCAATTGAAAAGTAAATTCGAAATGTACAATTATTCGAAATAACAAAATTAAATAAATGAATAAATAAATAAACAAGCAAAATGACGGTTGTGTAGCAATAAGTATAATACGAATAAAGTTTAACTAGTTGTTTTACAATTACAGCAAAACCTTAGTATCATCACAAATAATCACTTCAAGGTGAACTTGCAGAAAAAGAAGTGACTTTTAAGTTAAGTTACTTTTTTTTTTTATATATGCTAACAAATATGTGACATATTTCTTCATTCTTTAACTTCACAGCCCTCTTAAAGTCTAATTAAATAGTCAACAAATTCAAAACTGCAAATGAAGATACATAAGAGATAGTCAACACAATAATTCCTAAAGAATATAAGAGGCTCCCTCAGAACTTAACCCAGTCAACTCCTAGTTTATATTCTTAACTAAATCTTAGCTTACCAATCACAAGCACTTTCGATTAGCAGATTCGAATCAGCTTCAAGTAGAGTCGCTTCAATCCAAACGATTTATTGTGGTGATTCGATCCAATTTACAATTTATGAATATCAATTCTCTTACATCACTTCTCTTTATTTCATTTATATATTCGCTATTCAGGATTTATATTTGATTGATACTTGAGGGATTCCTTATCACATCAAATTTACCTGATGTCACACAAAATCTCCAAAGTTAGAGGAAAAGGATACGCTGAAGAGAAACCGTTACAACACGCGCACTCCGAATGACGTTTTTATTCTTTATTATTATTTATTAATTAATATATCCAAGTTGTTAAAACTTTAATTAAAACCACTCTTAGTAACCGACATTGAAAGCGGTCTTCAATCACCTTCTTCTCATCCAATTCTAGCACATACTTGAGTTGTGTATGCTATATAAAATCAAATAAATTTCCTTCACTTGAATTTCTTATCTCTTTACAGCGTTGATAAGATTATGCTTTATTTAATAAATATTATTTATATATATATATATATATATATATATATATATATATATACATATAGTTTCTCCCAATACTC